>PVLD010027935.1:0-20080 GCA_004027595.1 Dinomys branickii
TCTCGAATGACTAAGGATGTGGCACATTTTCTCATATATTTATTTGCCATTTGTATTTCTTTGTCTGAGAATTGTGTATTCATCTCAGATGCCCATTTCTGGATTGGGTCTTTGAATTTGGACAGGTACATGTTTTTTAATTCTTTGTATGTTCTAGATAGAAGACCTTTGTCTGAGGGACAGCCAGCTAGGATTTTTTTTCCCAATTTGTGGGTTTTCTTTTTACTTTGCTGGTGATTTCTTTATATGTACAAAAACTTTTCAGTAGGATGAGGTCCCAATTATTGATTCTTTGAAGTGTTTCCCTTGCAGCTTCGTTCTTGTTCATGAACTCTCTGCCTACTCCTATGTCTTCAAGATTTAACCCTAAATCATATATTTTAAATAAAATCGTTATAAATGTTAGTGACTTAATAAATGCAGTGAACCCAAAACTTACCTCATTATATACTTTTTAGGTGAAAAATGTCTAGTTTTACTTTACATGAAACTAATGGTTATGTAACATATGCTTTCTTAACAATTTAGATTTGTCCACATGCACATGATCTACTCTTCCTCACACATTCAGCTGTCTTGATTTTGGAATGCGTGACATGTAAAGCTTTAGAAAATTGAACACAGAGTGTTTGTGATATTGGCAGCAATGAAGCAGAGAACTGGCGAAGGTTTTATAAATGTTCCCTTTCCTGATGATGAGGCTATAATTTTTCAAACATCTACTTCTGTGACCAAGTTGTTGCATTTTTGCAGCAACCATAGGATCATTTTATTTATCATATTTGGAGCAAGAGGAGGAAAATTGGAAGGAAACTCAGACAGAACTTCAGAGAAGTACACATGATGTTAATTTAAGTAAGAGTAACTCTAAAATGTGGGAGAAGATGAATGAAAAAGTAAAAAATAGAAAAGCCAAACATTATTCATTTAGCTTTTTGTTGTGATAAGATCACAAACTAGTCTAAATTTCTTCTGAATTATTTAAATATAACTAAGGAGAAAAATTACCTAAGTCTAGTCCTTCATTATACTCCCAGCTATGCCAAATGTACTACTGCATGAGGCTTCTTTTTACTAATCATTGACTGTATACAAAACACACTGCTATTTTCTCCATATTACCTACACAAATATATGACTAAATATGGATGTGTGTAAAACTGCCGATTTTAAATAAGTGAGCTTTACCTTTGGGATAGAAAGTTTTTCATAGTTATACTTTTCACACAGTGACACATAATTTCCATGCAAATGAATAGAACAAAGCACATGAAATTACTTGACGACTGTGATAGAAAGGTACAGCTTCCCGTTTCTCTTTTGAAGCAAAGTGAGTGGAGTAGCACTGTCGGGATTGAAGAATGGAAAAAGTTTCCCTAAAGGGAAGACATTGGAACTGATACCTAAACTATTTCAAGAAGCGTCCGTTCAACTGTTTCAGAAAAGTAATCATGTAAAATCAAAGGGAAAGAAGTTTCACACGTTCCAGGACATAGCCATGATTACCATGTCTCCAAGGTTACTACGCAGCTTGTAGAAATTCTGCTGAAAGAATTAAAAGCCTTGGGAGGTCAAGTAAGAGGGAGTAATAATGGGAATGGGAAACCATCGAGACACACAGCTAGCTAAGCAGGAAGAACAGCAAGAACAAGCAGAGGATAGTACCTCCAGCCCTACACTCACAATAGTGAGAAAATTTCCACAAATATTTCCATGTTTGGTCACATACCTGTTATTAATCTAAATTGCATGTTACTACTGGACATAACTCGGTGAGTCTGAAAGAAAAACTCCATTACAATCCCTTCTACCAGATCTCCTAATGCTTTTAAATCTTTAAGTTTCTGAAAGATTTGCACTATAGTCTTTTAAATGTTACGATCAGCTAATGTAATTTTTCTTTACTCACGCATCTCTTTTGAAAGCAAAAACTTTAATATTCAACATATGCAAATGAATTACCAAATATGCTACATTTGTCAATCAATACCATGTTTATCCCCTATTTTCTTTTGATCTTTCAATAACACTGATTCCACTTTCATAGCCAGTTGTCTGCTGAGTGAATAACTACATCACTTGGGACCAAGGAACTGATTAATCTGTTGATGCAGCATATTTCTATCAAGTTTCCTCTTTCACTCTCTCTATATTTCAATACCTTGTTGTAAAAACAAAAATAGGCATCATTCAATTACAGTGAGTCCCTGACTTATGATCATTCAAGTTATGGGCTTTCACGGATATGGACGGACCTCGCATTAGGAACATTTTTAGATGGGAACAAATGGAAAGTGGCTCACCTGTCTCTGGGGACTCAGTCGGGCTGCTGTGCGCTTACTGAGCAGCGGGGAGTGCACAGCACGGCAGTGCTCAGCCAGAGCCCAGGATGTCCGAGAGCAGGAGGAAAACGGTGGTGCTGTGGGAGGAACAGCTAGGAAGCGTAAAGCAATATGTATTGTATATTTGGGTCAAAGGTGTATACAGCTCACTTTGTTGGACTTCCAGTCAAATCCAAATGTACATTTTCAGGTACATCATGACCGTTCTTCCAGAATGGAGCACATTCCTAATTTTGGGATTTACTGTACTTAAAGCAGCTATGTTTGGCTCATTTTATGTCCCCTTTGTATCCCATAAATGATATGCAAATAAATATGTATGTAAACATACAATAATCAATCATATAGACTATTATATGCATACAAGTTATATATCTCCCATTAGAAATTCTAAAAAGTCAACTTTGATATTATCTTGATCATATAAGTAATAATAATAAATAATTTTGTAATACATAATAAATAAATAAATTTGTAAAATAAATAATTTTGTAATATATTTCAATAGAAAACATTATTTGGATGTTTATTCCATTTTTGTCTTGAGGTAATGGCCTTTAAAACTATTTTTCAAAGATTTGATTTGATTTTATCTAAACCTAGTACAAGAAATATAAACACACCTACTCAGTTTTATATATACACAAGTAAATGTGACAAAGTGTCAAAACTAATTTCATATATTGCTTTTAAAATTTTTATCACATTTATTTGCAAACGTATGCCTGGTTTTGAAATAAAAACCTAAAATTTTATACATTAATGGTATCTCATACTCTGCTTTAATAATTGTAACGTTTGGAAATCATAGTAAACAATACTGTTGCTTCGAACATTTATCGTTGTTTTGTGGTAAGCACGTTTACAAGCCTTTCTTCCAGCATTTGAGGTGAATGCTATGCAAAAACTGTAATCACCCGATAGCGTGAAGAACTTGCTCCTAACACACTTAGTACTCACTTGTCTCCTCCCCCCCATGACTCTTCCTACTCTTCTCATTGCCCTGAAGTTCTCTGTCTGCAGTGATGACAATTATTTTCCGTTCTTCTAGGAGCCAGACGTATTAGCTCACATACATGAGCGAGGGTACTGTATTTTCTTTACTCATTCATAAGATGCTGTAACTTGGGATGATTCCATTTCCTGGCCATTGTAAATAGCTCCTAGTAAATGTGGAAATTCAGACGTCTCTTCTACGTAAGAATTTCATTGCCTTTGGATATATACCCAGGAATTACTTGCCATAGTTCTACTTTCACTTTTCTGAGGAAGTCTCAAACCGTTTTCCCCAATGACTGCAATCAGTTATATCCATACCAGTAGAGTTCAAGGTTGTTCCTCTCTACCATTCGTATTAGGCCTTAATAATGTTTTTTATCTCTTGGAAGCGAAAGATCAGCAAGTTATGTCAATGAACATTGGCAGATTCTGAACAAGTTTTGTTCTTTTTTAATTGTTTGTAAATTAAAATTATGTAAATTTAGGTAGATAATATCTCTTCATTTTTCAGCTAAGCCATGATGAAGATACTGCACATATGCAAACTGGTGATGGATAAACTTTGTATGGGCTGCTACACCTGAGAAAAATATTGTAGAGAATTTTGTGCAAAATCTCCTTTGGAGTGATAATAAATAAATTAATAATCTTGGAACATGTTAGTTTCTTTAGATTAAAATTAATTTAATGTATGTCATTAATCTATTTTAGCATAAATTGTAGTAAGTACATTCTTCTACAGATAATTACATTCTTTGCATTATATGTTTTTCACCTTCATGATCTTGTAGGCATTCTTCAAACTCCCATAGTAATGTATTCAAATTTATGTTTCACTCTTTAGAAAATCTATGCAAAGGATTTTAGTTAAAGTAAAAACCAATCTAAGTGAACTTACAAAATACACTGGTTTGAATGCAGTGAAAGGATAATAAACGTACCTTCACTAACCCCATCTGTATCACTAATGACTTGTTGAAAATACACAGAAAGGTTATTTTCTGTGTTAGTTTTATATAATCATTTGTATTCAAGTGAGAGCATTTTTAAAAGTAATATAATCCATTCTTAACTGTCATTACTGCGATCTATGTTATTTATCTCAGGATAATTGCATTAATATTTATACAGTAACATTTTTAATGAAAAATTTTCAAAGAAAGGATAAACTAGAGTCATGACTCATTGTGTGTACTTGTGACAATTTACACAAAGCTGTACAATACAAGCTGTGCCTGTGATTGTGTGAATTCCTGTGATGTTAGGTGCAGGTATATGGGAGGATGTTACTCTTTCCCAACACTGAAAAGTATTTCTAAGGGTAATTCTTGAAGGCATTTATCAATTTAGAAAATTTAACATGCCTCATTATCCAATTATCCCAAGAGTTCACCTCTTGGAACACAAGGCATTCCCACTTCCATTTGCCAAAAGACACACAGCAAACTTAGAATTGAACGTATGTCTATTACAAATGCTTCTAATGTTTGGGACTATATGGAAAATTGAAATAAAGACATGTTTTCTTTTAAACTTCTAGAACTGAAGATACAAGGTTAAATCATATATTGTATGATTTGTATAAATTAATGTATACCAAACATCTTAGCTCAAGTATAAAATATCATCTGTTTTATCAGTTCTACAGTGATGACACTTTTTTACATTGATTTTAGGAACTGTATCATTGTGTCTTTTAAGGTAGTTCAACAAAGCAAGCTCAAAATTGAAAAAGAATAAAATTAATTATCCCATATCTGTATAATGTAATTATGTGAAATTTCATTTTTATACACTGATATATAACATCGGAAAGTACCTCCAGCTGTGAGGATAAAAGTTTGCAAGATTTTATGACCAATTAGGCCCTTGTATGACTTCTAAATATTTTCCAGTCTTTGTTATGATACCAATGATCTATTGTGTTCTGGGTCCCCTCTCGTTCTGAACTATTCTTCCATATATTCTGCTTGTTGCACTTTGATTGGAGTAATATTTGTTTTGATAATGTAAATCACTGTATGGTCTTTTATATCAACAAAGTTTCTGTTTATTGTATTATATGAACAATTGCAAATATCAGAACTTCATATTTTATACCTCACATGTATGCAATGTTCATCACATAAAAATACAAATCAAAAGTAATCTAATGGAAAATATAAAATAATAAAATAAATTCAGCTACATTTTTCATGCCTAAAGACAGAACTAATCATTGCATTGCAAATAAAGCAATATTGTGACTAAATTCTATTAGCCAGGAATTTCTATGTATTTGAAGGTAAAATATGATTATTATGAGATATTAAGTGAAAATCATGTATTCTAGCTATATAAATGATATATTCATTTTAAAAATGAACGGACTGTGAGAAAAAAATGAGATCATTGGGGACAAAATCTTAATACCTTCTATAAATATATTTTAAATATTAAAATTTTGAAATACATCCTAATGTATTTTAATTCTAATTATTTTTTTCTATTTCTAATTGTACTTATGTTTGTATTCTTATTTTGTATTCTTTACAGGGAAAATTAAAAATGTACTATAAAAGTTCTTATTTATTTACTCTTATTAGACAATGAATAAGCTTGCATTATAATCCTGAAGCAATTTTATTTCCTATATACTTTATCTTTGAAGTAAAGGGGTTTAAGTATACAAGGAATACTAATGGAAGTGACTAGGGTAGTGAGGTGAGAGGTTGAATCTACAATTCTGAGCTTGTTTCCCACTCCTGTTGTAGAATAAATCATATTTCAAGAAGGAAGCATAGGGCTGGGGGTGTAGCTCAGTGACACAGTGCCTACAAGGAAAGTGCAAGGTCCTGAGATTCATTCTTGGTTATCGAAAAAGGAACAAAATATAAAATTATTATAAATATAATTATTATTATAAATAATAATTAAAGCAAAGTTTCTAATTATCACTGACAGTCATTAAGATTGACTGGACTTAGTTGAAGGGCTCTTGCCTGAGTTTTCCATGTGACTGTATCCAGGTGGTGGCCGAGGTGTAGAACTTTCCAGGACCTGGCAAGATGATTAACTCACATGACAGACAGGGCTGACTCACGCCTGATACCCCAGTTGGTTTTTTCCACTTCTCTGATCAGGATGGATTTATCAAAACATGATTCTACCTTCCAAATGGTAGTGACACAAAAATATGTACAAAGTAAGTATGCAGAAGAACATCGGACAACTGTATAGTCAATGAATAGGTATGATTTTAATAGATCTATAAACAGAATCTTATAGAATATTTTACTTATTTATTTATCTGTTTGTTTATTTTGGGTATCAGGAATCAAACTCAGGACCTTGTATATGCCAGGCAGGTGCTCTCCCACTCAGCTGTATCCCCAGGCCTTAAAGACTATTTTATTATCCTAAAAAAAAGTAAATTTTTAAAAATAATTTTAGCGGCCATTACTATATAAAAGTATAACTTTGGCTGATATTTTTATGTCAGCACTGTAACATATACAAAAAGTAATGATGAAAATTACTTAAATAGTATCTACCTGCCACGCAAATGTTATGCTTCTTGGGCTTTTCCTTTTTATATTCTCTTATGTGCCATACTTTTTCATGTAATGTTTGGAAGTAATGAGATTTTCACAGGTGTTAACATTTTGTCTGATACTCTTGAGTTTATAACTTACCAATAGGTTTTACTTGTTTATATTTTATATTTATTTATTACTTATTTTATGAGACAAGGTTTCCCTATGTAGTATAGACTAGCACTGAACTCTGTAGACCACACCGGCCTTGCAGTTGGTGCAATCCTCCTATTTTGGTCTCCTGACTCCTGGAATACAGGTTTACACTAGTTGTATTATTTTTAATGTACAAATTAGAATTTTTAGTAGAGTCTCAAAGGTGCACGTTTTATTTTTCAATTAATGGACATTGGGTTACTTTCATTTCTTGTGGATTGAATGTCCCTTCCTAAACTAATTTTGAAAGCTAATAGCACCTATACCAATATTAAAGATGGGGTTTTAAGAAATGTTTAACTCTTGAGAGTTTAACCATGATGAATTGCTCAATTCCATTATGAATCAGATGTGGACCCACCATGCCTGGGGTTTCACAGTGAGAAGAATTTTGTGACATCTCTGTTGTTCTTTGTCTCTTGCATAACTGTTTCCCCCTCAGCTATGTTATGATTGATATGACATGGCATAAATACTTTTGGTAAATATTGGTGCTACGATCTTTAATATTGTTTCCCTGATAATCACAAGCCAAATAAACTCTGAGAATTATCCACTGTGATACTCATAAAGTAGCCAAAAGTGAAAAGAAAAAAAAAAGTAGCCAAAAGTGGATCGAAATAAGGCTACTATAACTAATAACGTACAGGGGTTTTTTTGCAAGTAAGCCTTTAATTCCTTTTATGCCTTACTTGATAGTTTTAACTGAGGAACTGTCAAAATGCATTGTAAAATGCCTGTAACACTATATCATCTTCAACATTTGTTATTATTCATCTTTTCATTAGAGTACCTTTAGTAATTATGAAGAAACATCTTATTGTGATCTTGATTGCATTTCCCAATTTGGATAAAACTGAATATATATGCATATTTTATTGGAGAAATATCTACCTGAGTTATTTGCCCATTTGAATTAATTTTATTTCATTATTGTAATGTAAAAATTCTTGTAATATTCAGCCTAAAAGAATTTTACTAGAGTTGGTGATGTAACTCAGCTGCACAGTGCTTGCCTGGCCCCTGAATTCAATTCCCGATACCACAAAAGAAAAAAAGCCCCCTTAAAAGAGTCTTTTGGATAAGTGATTTACAAACATGTTCTCCATATCTGTAGTTTTTCTGTTCATTTTCTAGATAGTGTGAAGTTACTTAAAATTTTGATGAATTCCAAATTGTGTTGCTTATGCCTGTAGTATCACATCCTAGAAAATATTGAATAACTCACAGTCATAAATACATACTCTGATTTTCTTCTAAAATGGTTATAGGTTTAACTCTTATACTTGAATCTTTGAAAATTTAGAATTAACTAATTGTTTTAAAACAGAAGTTTAGCTTCCTGTGTGTCTAGGTAGTTGGCCCACTCCAAAATATTTACGAGTTATTAGTTCCCATTTGGGTTGTATTGGAATTCTTAACTGACCACAAATGATTGAGTTTATGGGTGAATTCTGAATTCTGTAACATTGGCCCTTAAATCTAGGTAAATATCTCTCCAATAAAGCACATGAACATATACTCAGCTTTATCCAAATTGGAAAATGCTAATCAAAATCACAAGGAGATGTTTCTTCACAACTATAGCTCATAGTGGTCAAACTCTCAAGGTTTAAGCACTTCTTAATGGCCCCATCTCTTAATATTGTTATAGAAATCTATTAGCTTTCAATAGTTTAGGAAGGGACATTCAATCCACAACAAACATCTGACACTGTCTTGGTTACTTTTCTCTCATTGCTGAGACAAAATACCCAATGCCCAAAATGAAGGAAGGAAAGGTTTATTTAGCTTACAGTTCATGGAGGTTTCAGTCCATACTTGGCTGCTTCAGAGGCAGAGTGGCACATGGCAGAGGGCAAAAGTTCATGGTAGCAGAACACAGCAGAAACAACCAGCAAAAGGGAGGAATGGCGACAACCAGCCTCTTTCCCTTCCTTACATTGTAAACAGGCTACCCAGGGGGCATGTAGCTCTCACACAATCTCCATGCCCCCCTCTTCCACAGGCTCAGGATGTGTACAAAGTAAGCACACGTTCTTCCTGCTGAGTCACTAAGCCAAACCTCTAGGCTCCCCAAGTTGACACAATATATCAACCACAACAGACACCCGTAAGTTAAAGGAGGAGGGACTTGTTTTTGTTTACGGTATCTGAATTTTCAGGTGGTGCTCAGTTGTATCCAGAGACATCATGGAGGAAGAGAATGGAAGAGAAAAAACAGTTAATCCTGTGGATGTCAAGAAGTATATATCTCACTAGAAGAATCTGGAAGGAAGGATCCCGGGACACAATATATTCTCAAAGTTCACACACTCATAACCTATCCAGACCACCTAGAAAATTATTTCCTTAATCTCCTAGGCATTTCTTAAGGCAATCAGCTAGACAATCAAGATTAGTCTTAATCCAGGCCTTATCAATTTAACACCAAAGGACATTTCCTTATACCATAGTGAATTGCCAGATAAACACTACAGCAAAGTCATAATTCATTTTATATTGTGAAAATGTTTTTCATATAACCAGATATGCACTCTTCCTTCCCGAAAGTCAAAAATTCCAACAGCGATCAAAAGTTCAAGTCTAAAGTCTACTTTAAAACTCATGATACTTTTACCCATAAGCCACCTAGATTGTAGTATTTTGTATGTGAGTTCTAAAAAACTAATACACAAAGGAATTTTAAAATACTTTTTGTATTATTAAAAAGCAATATATAAATTTCCTTTCCTTCAAAAGATCTAATTTTTTTTAAAAGTTCAAGTCAGTTAATTATGACTCAATCTTGGTGGCTCTACACAAATTGTAGAAACAGTGTCAGATAAAAGATGATAGGTAGATAGACGGGAAATAGGAGATAGGACAGGATACATAATTACCTCAATCACTAGTAGTTGTTCAGTACATTTATTCAGTTCTCCAATAATTCTCATACATGTGTCACATTCAAATTATCATATTTGGAAACACAGTCACTGGAATTAGTGTCTCATAGAAATCAGTTCATTGTATAAGACCATGTCAATTTCCTTAAATATGGTAAGAGCTCACCATGAAATACAGGAAAACAAAAATTTACTATAAATGGAAGCTTACCATGGATGAGGCATGAGGTACATTCTGAGTTCTATAAAATCTTTCACAGCTTTCTATTTCATTTTTCAAATCCCGCTTTTACTTTCAGCATACTTTTACTCAATTTTCAAATGCAAATACGTACAGGAAGCTACTAATGGCAATGAATGTAAGCCCTGTATGTCAAGAGCATGAACTAAGATTAATAATATCAACAGAAATAAAAATGGGAAAAAGGGATTCAGAAGAAGAGGGAGGGGTTGGGGAGGTAAGAAATGGACTGAAAAAATAATGAAGCTGTGGTATGTGGAGGTCCCCAGCCCTTAACAACCACAAACCTTATGTCCTGCAGACATGGCCTAATTTAAAAAATAAACAGAAAAATCAAATGTAAACATTTAGAATGATATTTTTAGCCAAGCATAATGTAGGGGGGCAAGGGCTACTCACAAAGTAAGTAAAAATAAATAATTTACAAATAAAAATCTTGATTGGTGATTGTAAATATTATATAAATGCAAATAACAGTCCTCTGTACTGATGGGCTCGACATCTACAGATTCAACCAATTATGGATGAAAAATATTACAGAACTGAAATTGTGTTTCCACTGAGCAGGTACAAATTTTTGTTGCCCTTGTCCCCAAACAGTATAATGCATTTTTATAATTGCATTTATTATATATTACAAGTAACCTAAAGATGATTTAATCCATATTTTATGATGTTCATAGGATATATATATTATTTATAAATTTATTATTTTTGTATATTTAAAAAATCTATTATATATATATATATATATATATATATTTCAGGATTTTGTGTAAGGGGATTGCCTTAAACATGCATAAATTTTGATATTTGTAGGTTTTCCTAGAACCAATTCTCTATGTTAGAAAGTGGTTTGTGATTCTAATTAAATATATGTATATTTTATTAAAGTCATACACACACACACACATACAGTTGTTCCTCCCTATATCATGGTTCACTTATTGTGCTTTAACTGTATCATTTTTTTTAAATATCTAATTCTGTATTGTAGAGTTTCCAGTATATAGATATTTATCTAATATTTATAATTTTAATTAATTTGCCTAAAACTTGCAAAAAATATTAATTCATACATAGCAAAAGAATATTAAATCAAAATAAAATACAGGACGTATTTCACCAGCGGATGAACAGCACACTGTACACAGTGGAAATGCAGTACACCACTACTGTTAGTGCAAGTTTGCCAACCCGAGATTGTGCACAGCACACCATTGGCTGATGGGACGGAAGGTGACCAACCACAGCACTGGGTTCTGTGTACTGGCCACTGACTGGTTCAGTGACTGTAGCATCAGTCTGTTTGCTGTCCCACACTGTGCCCATAAGTTCAGCACCTCTCCTTGCTCTTCCTGGCTGTGCAGTACATTCATCTCATCGCCATCACCTCCATCGCCATTGGTACCACACAGCTACCTAGTGCATGATCTTCATTATTCAAGTTGTAATATCGGTACTCAATGGAGAGTACCCATATGGACTTTTACATGTTAAAATCGCATACACTTAAAAGTGCAGAAAGCGTTTAAGAGCATATGAAGTTTCCTTAAAAATATGGGAAAAGTTAATAGGAGAGTTCAAAAGGTTTATAGGAGTGTGGGAAGCGTGTCTAAAACCTTAAAATATATATAAATAATAAAATAAATATAACACTGTTACTTCATGGATTTTCATCTATTGTAAATGTCTGTGGAGCATACCTCCTATGGTAGGTGAGGAATCACTATATATACCCATATATACAGATATATAGATAGATATGTATTAGACACAAACTTCAACTCCGGCTCTTTTCATGAAGCTTTATGTTCTTTTACAGTCACAGACCTAAGAACAACAATAAATGAAAGCTTGATTCTACAAATGTGTGAATTGACCTATTAGCATTACTGTATGTACAAACACTTTAAGGGTCTATGAAGAGACTAGTGTTCTAATATCCAGATTAGTGTTCTCATGCCCTCTCTCATTAGCACATGGTCGCTTCTCTCAGAACTAAGACTAGAAGGTAACAAACTATGTGTTCTATCCTCACTTTCCTTAGCTCTTCTCCCCACTAAGGCCAACTATATATTCATAAGCATTCTGAACTATAATTACTGACATTGCCTCTAGTGAATTAAAGAATTTTAAAAAGCATATAATATGATTCAGAAAATTATCAGGATACCTAGAGCATCACTGGAATAATTTATCATTTGGGTTCCCACTACAAAGCCTTCTGCAAACCTGGCTTGCTAAGAAAGCACGGGCTCATTTTCCACACTAAAGATTTCGGTTCAGTTTGCACCTTGTCATTGTCCTGCAGACACAATTAGTACCTTACTCCAGAAGGAGCTATTAACACTGCTTGTACTGTTGCTTAAAGAACTTACATTCAACACAGAAACTACTGCCACAAGGAAGAATCACCTACCTTTACTGACAATAGTTCCTTTGGCCCAGATCTCAGAAATCAAAATCCAGACTGTGTGGCCCTAATGGGAAGAGAAATACTTCAGAACTCATCCTGTTGAAGAAAGTAAACAAAAGAAAATTTTAAAAATTGGCATTTTTATATTTTAAACTGAGAGGTATATAGTTTTTATTATCCAACACCCAAATTAAAAATTTCCTTTTGATACCAGATTACCAGAATAGTTACAATATTGCATATATCTTATTATCTTTGATATACCATCCTGATTTTAACAAATCTGTTTACCTATAAATCACAATTGCTCTACTTACAATAACAATAATCGGAGAATGATCTTAGACTTACACTTTACATTCATTTCACCTGGAAGACTTCTCAGGTCTATTTCAAAATCTTTTCTTATGCAACTACAAATCTGCTTCCCACCGCCAATATCTGGACTCCATGTACAGTTCCAGGTCAGATTTCTGTACATTCATTATTGCAACCCTACAATTTGTGTGCTGTGCAGCAGCCAGGATGGCCTTTAATAGACTCGAATAACTTCAAGTGGTAGTGCTCCAACCCCCATTTCCAGCAGAATGGCTTTCAAGTGTATCATCCCGCATGCAAATGCCTACAGTGTCTGATGCCTGCCTTGCTCCCTACCTTCAATTACTTTGAACTCTGTACTACCTCACGTTACCTTCTTTGTTTCTCTTTGTACTTACTGTTTTCTTCTTTAATAGAAACAATATTCTGACCTTCCTACCTCCTCTTTTCTGCAAATATAATTAATTTATCTCTGCTTGCCTTTCTCCTCCCCGTGCTATCAGTAAAGGATTAAATATAAACTCTCAAATTTTATTTCTCATTTACCCTTCCTAAAATAATATTCAGTTATTTCTATCCAATTTCATGTTCTTCCAATCCTTAAGGAAGATATTCAGGTTCTCTTTCTCCATGCACACACACACATATATATATATACACACATATATATCATATATACATGTAATTATATGTATATTATATAGCATGCATAAACTTTAACTTTAAATAACAATAGTATCTATTATCCCTAAGCAAAACTGCCATTTACTGTAATAAATATTAGTGTAGCTGGGCTGGGGTTGTAGCTCAGTGGCACAGTACCTGCCTGGCAAGCGCAAGGTCCTGAGCTTGACTACCAGTACAAAAAAAAATTAGTATATCTATGGATGCTGAATTTTAACATTTCAATATGGAGTTTTACCACCTTGCTTGTGTCTTAAGAAAGTAGAGAATATGTATGGAATCCTGAAAATAATATGTTTATTCAATTATTGCACAGTTTTCCACATATCAAAATTGATTTCTATAAATCCCTCAAATAATTATTAATAAGAATTACATATATTTTCTGTTTAGATGACATAAAATTAGAATTAAATAAATAAGATGTGATATGAATTTTTAATCTAAACCTTCTCTTAAATTGTGAGTGATTCTAGCTTGTTTGTGAATAACTTATTTGTCATACTCCAAGTTATACTCAATTCTTTAGAAAGATTAAAAAATATCTTTCTCATGCTCACTGCAAACCTTTACATGACAGATAATTAGGATTAATTTCAGTTTAATTGAACAATATAGTTAAATTGGCATCAAAGCAGAGGAAAATATCATAACTCCAGTAAGATTAAAGTTAGCTACAGTAAAGAAAAATACTTGCAGATTCAGAATTAGATCAGTTTGAATCAACACTTTTGAGGAAAATATACTTCCAAGGAAAAAACTGGAGTCTGTGTGTACTAAAAATGTACGTGTAGGCTATTGACAATAGCATTCTCTAAAATGACAAAACCTGAAGTCCTGTGGGAAACACTTCTAGTGTCAGGAAATTGTATATCAGAATTTTTTTTTTTATTAAGTAAAAACATCTGTAAGTAAAAGGAGTATGAATGCAAGGTTGGTGTGAAAATATTGCACTGATCCCCACTGATATGCACAATTACTTTAATTAAAGTTGATATGAGGAGATTTTCAGTCCAATAAAGCAAAAATTGAAACACTGTGTTTATGAGCTGTAATGAAATTGACAACCCAGTGAAGTATGCTTCCTTTCAATTCACAGTAGTGAGAGAAGTTCTTTCTGCATCTGGACAGGGGCAAAGCATACATCTTTAGCCACTCAAGCAAGAGATTGTATTTCTGTCATTCACATCTTTGCTGTAAGGACAAAGAGGAACAGCTATACCACAGTGTAGCAGTGGAAAATCATCCCTGTGACTGAGGAGATATTTCAATATAGCACGATATTCCCTGCAGCGTTTAGATGAACAGATTTGAACTTTCAAAGATCAGGTACCATTTGGAATAGAACCTTTTACTGAGAAGGCTACAGCTGGGTAATCTCATTATTCACTTTTGTGTTGTAGTTCGGAGACAAGCTGCCGAGCGGATATATATACCCCCTTCCACAAAGAGAGAGCACATAAAAGAGCATTAGCTTAGGTACTGTATCACTATGCATGTTGGAGGCTTACAGTGCAGAGAGAAAAGCTGAAATAAAATAATCATTTCCTTCAATTAATTCGGGGAAGTAATGCTTACTTGAAAGCATGACATTGTTAATTTATAAATAAGATCAGTAATAAGCAAATTCTAATACTATGTTTTGTTATCTTAGAAAAGCACAGCAGAAATTCTAATAACAAGAATTTCTTTTTCAACTTAGGGTGTTTGCAAAGAGTTAACAGACGCTCCTCCCTCTGTATTCCAAATTACTTTTGAAAGTAATATCCATATTGCACCTTGAAGGAAGGCCTAAGCAGTAAACTTTAACGGCTGCCTGAGTTGGCAATCATTTCACAGAGACAAGACACTGTGCTGGAAATTGGCCTATAAATAAGATCCCTTACAGAAAAATTAAAATAGAATTCATATTATTGATGTTCACTAGCAGCCATAAGAAGCACAAGGGAACCAGGAAGTGGCACTTGTTTCAAATTGTTCTCAGCGGCACCTGAAGGACATCCTCAAAGTCAGCTTTGGTCAATAGTGATAAGTCGCTTCTCCAGCACTTGGAGAGCTTTATAATATATTTAGAACCCTTCAGGAATTTGCCTACTGAATAGAAATGATCTAGACATTAACTGCCCCATGACAAATTTTTACCTGCACTGGACATTAATTCACCAGAGCCCAAATTTCTTGGGAAGTGAAGTCTCTTTGCCTTCCTTGACAGTTCCCTACCTCCTCTGCCCCGGTTCCATTTGTTGAATTTGCATTTAATTCACCCTCAAGCCATATATTCCCTGAGCGCCTTCTCAACATTGTAGTGGCTGCAAAAAAACCCTTCAATTCTCCTGTCACGACCCTGTTTATAACCCTACATCTATGTTTCATCTGTGTGTTTCTACATATCTCAACGAGTTGCTGTGATAATCGGTAATTGTTTATATCAAGTTCTGTGTGTGGAGAAACACATATGCACACTAACATGTCCAGGTGTGACAAGTATATCCGAAACAATCACAGAGAATTCAAAGGGAGAGCTAGGCCAGAGAGCAAGGACAGGAAGATGCAGGCAGGAGTTAGAGCAGGAGAATCTGTCAGTGGTGGTTTTATTGCATATGGTTGTTTTCAAGTTAGTTGCTCTGATTACCAGATATAAGCATGCAAAGTTGGTCAAAAAGTTTAAGCATTAACTATTCCTTTCAACAAACCAATCATTCTAGTGCTTTATTTTATATTATATTTATTCTTTTTAATGGTTTGATCAATCATGCATTCTTACATTGGGTAATCCGAGCAACTTCATTAAAGATAACAATATGTCATATAACAACCACTGTTGATTCCCATCATTTTGTTTTGAAACCCTGTACCATTTTTATTGTTTTTTTTTGTCTATATTATTGTTACTTTGATACTGGGTTTTTCTATTCTTTTTAAAAGAAAAAAAGAGCACGAGAGAATTAAAAATAGCAAATAAATTGGAAGTGGAAAGGAAATTGGAGTAGGTAAGGAAACTAGAAATGATCACGACTGTAATAATGCCTTGGACCAGATGCCACACTTACATTAACAGAATGTGCAAGGAGTTATTAATAGCAAAATACAAAGAAGCATGCTAACAGAAACTCATTTTGATAAAATCAGGAATGAAAACTATTTTCATTTTCTACAAGAAATAAGAAAATAAGTACAACAAATAAAAATTTGCATGAATATAAGGAAGAGAAGACCTCAGAGTTCCTCTCAATTCTATCCCCTACCGTCTGGTGTCACCTGCAGGAGGCTTAGTACTGATTCCCACACCTAGGAAATGCTCATAGGATTTAAATATGTGAATTGTAAATACCATATGCAAATTACTAAATGCAATGCCTTTGCATGATAAAGGTCAATCATAATAATATAATAAGTAACAATGTAAGTTCCTATATATTTAATGACTCAAATTATTAAAAAAATTAAGAGCTATAAATTGAGATAAGGGATTAAAACCATGATGAAAATACAGTGGAATGTGGAATCCATTATTGATAGCTTTATGAAATTTGAAAAGATACATAATGTTTCATATTTTCAACAAAATATCCATTATAACCATCAGTGGATTAGAATATAGAATATAATATAATAATATAATATAAAGCATAGAATAATACAATCAGTTTAAATCAAAGTAATCTAGAAGTTAGTTGGATACTTAGTCTGGATAATTTATAAATCACCTTCTAAATAACTGCAACTGAATCTAGAGCTATTAATAAATCAGCCTTTTGTGTCAAAAATAAAAATTAAAAACTGAAACTAAGGGATTACAAAAGTGCATACAATTTGAGTCCAGAATAAGAATAGTCTCAAGGACTAGAGAAGCAATAAGGATTGTCTCATAGTGTGATTCTAGGTGCAGTGAGTCCTCTGTTTAGACTAATGGAATTGGTAAAACATTTTATTTGATAGCTCCTCATTTGCGACTACCTGCTTATAAGAGTGTTTATGTGTCTTAGTGTATTTGTTCTAACTTGATGTTTTACTGTGACAACATGATCCATATGTGAACACATGGTCAACAAATTAAAATAATATTCTCTGGCAAATATTGTCCGGGCTATAATAAGTGATTGCATACAAAAAAGAAGCATAGATCTATAAATGCTATTTTGGACACATAGCACAAATGCCAGAACATTTATAAGAATTATTTCTAGAATAACTGAACAATCAATGACTCTTTTAATCCTAGTGCATCAAGAAGTATACTAGGGAGGAGATTAAATAAAAGAAAAACAACTTTAGGTTAGTTAATATCAGGAGAATCTGAAGGATGCCTTTTCCAGTTCTCAAATAAATTTCATATTTTGATGCTACTAGTCATCTGCATATCACCAAGATATACACTGATTCTCATTCAGAGAAAAGTCAATAATTTCTACTTTTCAATTATATTTGTCATATTAATCATACTTAGTTATAGTGTAATGTAGTGTTAAGCCTGTAATATTTTTCCTGATTTTTGTCATTGAATTTCCATAAGAAGTTTTCTGCTTAGAGAGCTTGTAATAGGTTCAAGTTTATCAATATCTGGTTTTTTTTTTTTTTTCGGTACCAGGGATTAAACTCAGGACCTTGTGCTTGCCAGGCAGGCACTTATTCCACTGAGCTATATAGCCAGCCCTGTATTAGTATCTCTGAAGTTGAAAATCAACTTAAAATGTGGAAGTAATATATTTTTCTATAGCAAAAACACAGTGACTACTTTACTATTATGAAATATTGAATAATTATTTGAAGACAGAATTTAACTGAAGTTGGACTCCTTGTGTTTTAATAGGTCTAAACAAGAGTATATATATTAAGACTATTATTACATCAGAAAATATATGTATTTATTTATTTACTTATTTCCTTGGAGATTAATGAACAGAAGTGAAAGTTTAAGTTACAGTTCAAATACAAGTTATGCATGTCCTTCAGGGTATATTTGGTTTTTTTAAAATTTTACTTTTAAAAAATAAAAGCACAAAAATATACTAACAGACAAAAATTAGCATAAAATATAGTACAATCAAAACTGATTTACAGAGAAGGTGACATGCACTCAACAGTGGTTGTTGCTTTACCTATTGATATCTTCGAAGTGTATATATATGAACCCAGATACAGACATGCAAAATTGGTCAAACAATTAATCCTCTCAACAACAGAAAAACACAAAAAGCAAAAAAACAAACACCAAAAAAAAAAAAACACCAATAGTTGCTGCTTTGCATATTGATATCTTCGAAGTGTGTGTTCAGGATAACACATACAGACATACAAGATTGATCAAATAACCCATCATCAATTATTCCTTAGCATTAAGTGATATAATACAATAGTAGAACAATGTTAGCCCTCCTGCACATATGTATATACATATATACATACATACATTTTTGTCTCTTTTCTCCTTTCCCTCGTCCCACCTGTACTTTGTTTTTGAACAGATTTCCTTCATGTCTCTTAGTTTATATTCCCACCCTCAGGTTCTTACACCAGTGATACAATACATTGCCTGCACATGTACCGCTGATTTATTTCACTTATGAGTATGGACTCCAGTTTTGACCACTTGCCTACAAAGTCCTCAAAACTGTCTTTCATTATAGCTGAATAATATTCCATTATATAAAAATGCCACAACTTTTTAATCCAGTCTTCTGTGGATGGACCCTTGGGTTGCTTCCACATTTTAGCTATTACAAATTGTGCTGCTATAAACATGGGTGCACATATATCAGAGTGATATGATGTTTTCATAACTTCCAGGAAAATACCCAGAAGAGGAATAGCTGGTTTGAATGGAACCTCTAGAACTAGTTTGCTGAGAAATCTTCAAACGGCTCTCCACAGTGGTTGCACCAGTCTGCATTCCCACCAGCAGTGTAATAGAGTCACTATTTCTCCACAGCCTCGCCAGCATTTGTTATTGGATGACTTTTTCATACTGGCCAGTCTTACTGGGGTGAGATGAAATCTCGATGTTGTTTTTATTTGCGTTTCTCGAATGACTAAGGATGTGGAACATTTTCTCATATATTTATTTGCCATTTGTATTTCTTTGTCTGAGAAGTGTGTATTCATCTCAGATGCTCATTTCTGGATTGGGTCTTTGAATTTGGACAGGTACATGTTTTTTATTTCTTTGTATATTCTAGAGAGGAGACCTTTGTCGGAGGGACAGCCCGCTAGAACTTTTTCCCAATTTGTGGGTTTTCTTTTTACTTTGCTGGTGATTTCCTTAGATGTACAAAAACTTTTCAGTAGGATGAGGTCCCAATTATTGATTCTTTGAAGTGTTTCCCTTGCAGTTTCATTTTTGTTCATGAACTCTCTGCCTACTCCTATGTCTTCAAGATTTTTACCTACTTTCTCTTCCAATAGATTTAGAGTTTCTGTTTTAATATTGAGGTCTGTGATCCATTTTGACCTGAGTTTGG
>PVLD010027936.1:0-10656 GCA_004027595.1 Dinomys branickii
AAAAAAAAAAAAAAAAAAAAAAAAAAAAAAAAAGAAGCAGCACAGGGTAGACATAATTGTAATTGCAGTTGTTGATATAATACCTCTGTCATCTATAACTAATAACCACAGGATACAGTAATTGGTATTCTTAGCCTGAATTGTCAGCTTAACTTTGTTTTAAGTTTCATTTGTTGAGTTAATAAAAAGTCAGCATATGTAGCCCTCACTGATTATGCCATGGACATTTACTCCCAGAAGAAAGTAAAGGGAGTATTGCTTAGGAGTAGAATGAAATTATAATTCTTCTTAACAGCAATATATTCACACTTTCACAATTTATTTACTCCATTTATGAATTGCTAATATAGCATTTTTTATTTTAAAATAGCAAAAAAAAGAACAGTAGCAAAATACAGACAAAACAAAGCAAGAACATTAAAAATGATAGTGTTTCAAACCAAGTGATAGGAATTAACAGTGGTTGTTATATTACATATTGTTACCTTCAATGAAGTTGTTCAGATTACCAGATGCAAGAATGGAAGATTGATCAAACCATTAAGGAGAATAAGAAAATAATAGTTATAAAACCATTAGAAACTACAGAGTTTTGCCAGACAAGATGATAGGAATTCACCAATGGTTGTTATAGTGCATATTATTGTCTTCATACCAGTTGCTCAGATTACCAGATATAAGTATGCAAAATTGGTCAGAATATAAAAAATTTTAAGCATTAACTGTTCCCTTTCAATAAACCATCAGATACCAGACATCAGCTATCCATATATATACGTATATATGTATATATGTATGTATGTATGCATGCATATGTATATGCGCACACACACACACACACACGGCCTTGGTTCATTCTGTCTTTTTTCTTCTTTCCCTCATTCTAGTTGTTCTTTCCTTTGAGCGATTTCTTTCCCTTTCATATTATCTATTGTACATTTTGGGTTTTATTTACTCTTTCATGTTCTTACACCAGGCAGAAAATATGATGTTTAACACTTGTGGGTCCAGTTTATTTCACTTATGAGTATGGTCTCTAGTTGCATCCGTTTACCTATAAAAGCCTCAAGTTTATCTTTTTTTATAGTTGAGTAATACTCCGTTATATAAAAATACCACATCTTTTTTATCCATTCCTTTGTTGATGGACATTTGGGTTGTTTTCAAGATTTAGCTATGACAAATTGTGCTGCTATAAAAATGGGTGCACATATATTGCTGTTGTATGATGTTTTTAATTCTTCTGGAAAAATACCCAGGCGGGGAATAGCCAGGTTAGGTGGGACTTCCAATCCTAGTTTTGTGAGGAATCTCCAAACTGATTTCCACACTGGTTTCACCAGTCTGCACTCCCACCAGCAGTGGAGAAGGGTTCCTTTTTCCCCACAACCTCTCCAGCATTTGTCCCTGGTTGATTTCTTCATGACAGCCATTCTTTCTGGTCTGAGATGGAATCTCAGTGTTGTTTTAATTTGTATTTCTCGAATGACTAATGATGTTGAACATTTTTCCATATATTTATTCACCAGTAGAATTTTTTCATCTGAGAAGTATGTGCTAATATATAAATCATACACACTTAAGGTTTTTTGGGGGGTGGGGTACTGGACATCGAACTCAGGACCTCATGCTTGCCAGGCAGGTGCTGTACCACTGAACTAAATCCCTGGCCCCAAGGATTTTTTATTGTTTTTTTGAAAATAAATTGTGTTCACTTCTCTCCCAACATTTTATTATGAAAAAAAGTTTCTGTTTAAGACAAGGTCCGACTATGTAGAGCAGGCTGGCCTTGAACTCACTGTGTAGCCCAGGCTGGCCTCAAACTTGCAGCAGTCCTCTTGCCTCAGTGCCCCGGTGCTGGGATTATAGGTGTGCACTGCCAGGTCTAGCATTATGAAAAATTCTGAACGTACACCAAAGTAAGAAGGAAGTTTAAACATCTGTACACCTACCACCTAGGTTCTGCCATTAGTATTTTATTACTTTATTTTACTTTCAATGGCTATCAAGCCAAAATACTCATATTAGAAGTATTCTTTTATATTTGAAGAGTTTGACCTGAATGTTCCATGTTTATTTGAGGTCAATTTTATTTTTTCTTTGCATGGTATTATATAATTCTTAGGTATAAATTATGATTAATCTATCATGTTCTGAAAACATTTGGATTTCAAATATAAATAAGGCTGCTTTTTCCTCCTCACCCCTAGCTCTAAAAGATGAGTCGTGGATACTCAGAGAACAACAATTTTCTGAACAATAACAGCCAAATGGTGTTGGACATGATCCTTTATCCATTAATTGGAATCCCTCAGACCATCAACTGGGAAAACGTCGCAAGACTTGTACCTGGATTAACACCCAAAGAGGTAAATAACAGTTCCCCAGTTATTTTCTGAAAAACAAAAAAACAGAAAAAGTGATTAATTTAAAGAAACAACAGGATGGGCATGGTGCCACACACCTGAAATCCCAGCACTTGGGAGGCTGAGGCAGGAGGATTGCTACAAGTTTGAGGCCAGCCTGGACTGTAGAGTGAGTTCAAAGCCAGCCTGAATTAGCAAGACCTTGCCTCAAAAATAAATAATAAATAAAATTTTAAAAATAATACAGAAACAACAACAAAGTAAGATAAAATATTTGAGTTTTACATACCCATATGCAGGTATAGACACTGTGTTTATATATCTATATGATTTGACTTAATGCCTAGACCCAAACTGTATGAATGGACATGTTTAAATTCAGCCTCTGTTTAACCCACTGTAAAGTCCTGCCATCCCTAGACTTTACTTGGCATTAACACTTCTATTGTAGACCAACTTCCTTACACTTATCTGTTTTTCTTTGCCATGGACAGCTATGTCTTGTTTTGAATTTAATTATAAATAATAAAAGTGAATGGGCACTGAAATATTTTGTCATCCTGATAATCAAAATGATTTTCTTTATGTAATTTGGAGAATAAAAAGTTAATTTTTTTCAGTACTTGGGATTGATCTGAGACCTTTGCATTAGCAACATCCCTAGCCCTAGGCCAGGGATATAGCCTGGTGGCACAGCGCCTGTCTGGCTAAGCATGAGGCCCTGGGTTCAATTCCTGGTACCAAAAAATATCCCCAGCCCTTTATAAAAAAATTTTATTTTGAGTCAGAGTCTCCCATAGTCATTAAGTTGCCCAGGCTGAGCTCAAACTTCTGCTCTTCCTGGCTCAGCTTCCCAGAGTACTAGGGTTATAGGTGTGTGTCACTGTGCTTGGTGAAAATTTAAAATTCTGAGAGGGAACTCAGAGAGTTCTGTAATTTGTCCTTGAACATTAGTTTGAGAAATTTTGACCTCATTCCTGCTAAAAAGAATTCTAAAGTAGGTAAATATCTTAGAATTCTAGAAATTAAAATGACTATTTTCCCCAGTAGATTGTAAACATTTTTCTCACTGCCTGGCCTGTTATGTACACTTGACAGATAGGTACTGAGTCAGTGACTGAGTCAAGTTCCCCTACTCTTACAGCTGGGAAAACCAGCCCCCCAAGGATCACTTCCCTTCATCTCCACAGTGGGTCTTTCTGCCATATATCGTCACTTCCTAATCTATATATAGTTTTTTACTTTTCATTTTTTAGAATAGGACAAATTGGCAAATTCATCTGGTTTTCCAACTTTTCATTATGAATGCTTCCAAATCCACAAAAAAGTTTAAAAAATTGCACAACTCTAACCTAGATTCAGCAGTTCTTATTTGCTTGGTTACTTCATAGGATTGATTTCTATGACATACACATGTAATTTTCAGATGACATGATGGTTGATCTCTGTAGACTGCAGAATACATCTCCTTAAAATAAGGACATTATTACATAACTGCAGTACCATTGTCAAGCCTAAGAAAATTAACAATAACTGCATCATTCCATCTAGTACAGTATTCATTGTATCTTCAAAATCACTCATTTAGAAATTTTTAAAAAATGAAATTCTAAGCCAGGCATTACAATGCACAGGCACATGCCTGTAATTCCAGCACTCTGGAAGACTGAGGCAGGAAGATTGCAAGTTCAAGCCCAGCCTGGGCAATTTGATTTCTTAGCAAAAACCTGCCTCAAAATAAAAAGGGTAAGGGATGTAGCTCAGGGTGAAAGTCCTCTGGTTCTGGGCTGGGGATATAGCTCAGTGGAATAAGCTCCTGCCTGGCAAGTACAAGGTCCTGAGTTCGATCCCTGGTACTGCAAAAAAAAAAGAAAGTCCTCTGGTTCAGTCCCCAATAATGGGGGGCAGGGGAGATGGCTAAAATACAAGTAAACTTGAGATATTTTTAGATAATATTTAATACTTATTTTCTAAACAAAACATATCCTTAACGAATACATACACAAGACAGGAGTGGTGGCGCATGCCTGTAATCCCAGGACTCGGGAGGCTGAGGCAGGAGGATCTTTGTGAGTTTGAGCCCCTCGTGGGCTACAAAGTGAACTGAAGACAGGCCTGAACTACATAGCGAGACCTTAAAGTTTCAAAAAGACTTTAAGAAGAAGAAAGAAAAACATGAATATATACACAGAAAGTGAAAAATCAGAATTGTAGCCAGAGTTGTAGATCTGGCCTTTCCTAAGGCAAGCTGTTGACACCTGTATTTATCCTTTCCTATTTTCTGTACCTTTTTTTTTTTTTTTGGTCTTTTTGAGACAGGGTCTCACTAAGCAGTTCAGCAATTCACTTATTTCTAATACATCTACATGCCACACTGTCGCAGATTTAGAACCACAGTTCTAGTAGCTCCCCAAATTGACCAGAGCTCACTTGCCAGCTCCGGAAGAAAGAAATCACCACTAGGGTTCTCTGATTCTTCCACTGATGATGGAAACTCCAGACGCCAATGGCTGGGGGGCAAATCATGTGTTACTTTTCCATATTTCTCCACTTTTATATTTAAATCTTGACTCCATCTGGAGTTTAATTTTTTTTTCTAATGACTAACTGTCCCAACATTTATTGAATATTTTATTTTTTATTACTGCTTTGAAATTCTTCATATCCTTTTCTGCATTTAGTATTCTAATCCATTCATCTCTTTTTTCTAATAACCCCAGTAACTGTTGCATATTGACTTAATTATTTTCAACATTGCTTTAATAGCTAACAGACCAAAACACCCTGTTTTTAAGTTTCTTGAAGATTCTCTTACTTAATTTCCTGGATTACAATTTTTTTTTCTACCTCAAAGACTTGATATTTTGACAGTAGAGGAAAGATGAATTACTTACAATTTTTTATGTTTTTTCATATCACCATGATATATGTGCACCCATGTTTATAGCAGCACAATTTGTAATAGCTAAATCGTGGAAGCAACCCAAATGTTCATCCACTGAGGACTGGATAAAAAAACTGTGGCATTTTTTAATAATGGAATATTACTCAGCTATAAAGAAAGACAAACTTGAGGCTTTTATAGGCGAATGATCACAATTAGAGCCATACTTATAAGTGAAATAAATCAGATGTGCATGTGCAAGCAACGTATTGTATCAGTAGTGTAGGAAACTGAAAGGGGGAATATAAATTAGGAGGTAGGAAGCTGCTCAAAAGTAAAGAGCAAATGGGATGAGGGGAAGGAGAGAAGGAAGAAAGGGACAAATATGTATGTATGTATGTGTGTATGTATGTATGTATGTATGTATGTGTGTGTGTATGTATGTATATGCAAGATGGCTAACATGGTTGCACTATTGACTTACATTGCTTTATTGTAAGGAGCAGTTAATGATTAGTTTTTTGATCAATCTTGTATGTCTATATGTGTTTTCCTGAGCATATACTTTGAAGTTATCAATATGTAATACAACAACCATTGTTAATTCCGTCACCTTGTCTGTAATTCAGTTTTCATTATACTGTTCTTGTGCCACTTTGTGTCTGTTAATGTTTTCTTTTACTTTTAAAATAAAAATAAAAATAAAATTTTTTGATGTTTTTTAAAGTTGTGGAGTGGTGAGCATTTTTATATATTCTAGATGAAAATCCTTTTTAAAAACTATTTACTTTTCTAAGGACTAAGCCTTAAGTAGATATTTCTTAATATCTCCTAATCATGTAAACAATTTTTATTTAAAGAATCCTGGATATCTAGTACGTAGCTGATAAATGAATGAGTTGCATTTTCCTGATTGCTAATGCATATTATTCACATATATGTAGTTTTTTCATCCCCCCCCCCAGATCATTTATCTGTGTAACTTGCCATCCACAGTGATGATGTTGGTGGAGATTCTAAAGTAGATGCTACAGCAGTGTTTGATGAAGACCCGCAGTAAGGAAGGCATTTTATATTGTGGCCTAGAAACAAGATTTTCATAAAGGAGTACTTAACCTCATTACATTTACTACACTCTTGATATTTTCTAATCCATTGTGCTATTTTTTTTTATTAATTGCTAAGCTGGACCTTCTAAATTGATTGTGAGCAGCTAATGTGTTATGTAAAATACTCTGCTAGAACAAAGTCAGCCTAAATCCATGGCCATAAAGTATCCCCATAGACTGTTTTGTGGGAGGTGAATCTATCAGTAAAAACAAATACTTCACTGTCTTAATTTTAAAAACTCTAGTGTTATCAATCTGCTATTCTAGTTTCCTGCCCATCAAAGGTAGACTTTAGTATTATTCCTGTGAAAACCGGGTTAATATAGAAATAAAAGTCAAGGGCTTAGAATGTAGTTCAGTGGCACAGCACCTGCCTGGCAAGCGTGAGGTTCTGAGTTCGACTCCTGATACCAAAAAAGAAAATAGTTAAAAAAAATAAAAGACCAAAAAAGACTCAGTGGGGCTGGGGATATAGCTCAGTGGAATAAGCGCCTGCCTAGCAAGCGCAGGGTCCTGAGTTTGATCCCCAGTACCGCAAAAAAAAAAAAAAAAAAAAAGCCTCAATACTGTCACTTGGTAATAGATGCATTCCAAAGGGAAATGTGTTTTAATAAAGACAGTCCTCATTTTTCTACATGAGAATAAACACATCATGCCTTTGGGTTAAAGAACATTAAAAAAAGAATTCTACCATGAATTTTGAAGGAGAAAAAGTAAATCACAGGCTTTTGTGTGTTGAAATAAGTGCGCATTTAGTAGATGTTACCAAGATTCTAATATTTACTTAGGAAAAATGATTATAGAAAAGTAAATAGAGGGCAAGAAAATACCTTGGTTTTTCAGTTTAACCTCTGTCTGCTTTGTCTTGTGTCGTAACAGTGTGCAAAAAGGTTTGACGAGCTGAAAAGCAGGGGCAGCTCGCCTGTGGACAATCAGTATAATCCCCTACTGGCAGCAGGCGAGAGTCCTGTTGGAACTTTAGCCACATACATCAAATCTTCACTTCTTGACACACAGGGAGATTTTCAGGAAACTCCAGTTGGTCAGGATGCAGTTTCCAAAACAGGTAAGTTTTTTTGTTTTTGTTTTGTTTTTATAGGTACTGGAAATCGAACTCAGGAACTTGTGCTTGCTAGGCAGGTACTTGTGCTACTGAGCTATTTCCCCAGCCCCAAAACAGGTAAGATTTTAAAACAAAATTTATGTGTCCTTATGAGAATTCTGCATAGTTTTATATATTCCAGTCAACTTTTCTTTGTGTTTACAGGCTTATAAAAGCGTTAATATAAAGTCTATTCTTACTTTGTATCTTCCTGAAATTTAAAAATCACAACTGCCGGGCATGGTGGCGCACGCCTGTAATCCCAGCACTCGGGAGGCTGAGGCAGGAAGATCACCATGAGTTCGAGGCCAACCTGGGCTACATAGTTCAAGGCCAGCCTGAACTACATAGTGACACCCTGTCTCAAAAAAAAAATTATAAATATCTTTGCTATTTTTAAAAAACTTTTTAAAGTGTTGATTTATAGGTCAAACATTCTTTCCAACGCAAAATCTTAGCTATATGAAAATTTTCAACTCTGGTCCATTGGCCTACTTACTCCATGTATTGTTTATTATTTGTTATAAATATCTATTTACTTTATTATAAAGGAAATTTGACCTAAACTGTATTTACTTTTTGGTTTTGGTTTTGTTTGCTTTGTGGACTTGGGAAATCTTTCTTGTTTCTCATGTAATCTTTTTTACTGCAGTTAACAATATTCACATAACACACAGTGGCAAGGTAGAAGAAATGTTTTCTGCAATTATATTGGGAATAAGTGGTTTTAGAAATCCTTAGAGTGTACTGAGTTAATATAATCTTATGAGTAGCAGTCAGAGTATTGGTATAAAACTTTGCTTGTGCTTTGGGTTTTGAACATTTAACTCTTACTGCTGCATGCCATAACAGTAATTTTTGCAGTGTCTATTGTAACATTAGCAGCATGTGATTTTTTTTTTAATTGTAGTTTGTAGTTTCTTCCATGGACCTTTACAAATATTTGTATTAAAGTGAGAAATGCCACCTAAATACCCTCTTTAGCCAGCCTTGGGAGCCATGCACATACAGTACTATATTCAATAAGTAAAAACCCTTCTCAACAAGAAATGCTAACCCTCCACCTGTTTTTCTTTTTCTTTGTATGTGTCTGTTTCTGTATTTAAGGAAGACATAGTATAGCTTCCACAAGGAATTGTTCTTCAGAAAGTGAAAATTGTACTACTCATAATGGTGGAGAAAAGACTGAAGAATCTGAAGGGTAGGAGGCTGGTTGTTTGTTAGATAAGATTTAATATCAACTTTAAATTATAAAATATCCATGTTTATATGCATCAGTTACCATAATTTAGGAATTTCATATTATACAGTTGTTGAAACAGTTGGAATCAGTTTAGTTCATATTTCTATTTTGGAAGCAGGATCTCACTATGTAACCCAGGCTGCCCTTAAACTAGCTAGGTAGCCTGGGCTGGCCTCGAACTCACAGCAATCCTGCTTCAGCCTCCCAGTGCTGGGATTATAGGTGTGCACTAGCACACACAGCTCATACATTGAATTATAAGCAATTGCCTAACATTTAAACGTGCAACTTGCCCTGTTACAATCCAGATGATAGTTTGCCATTGTAAAAAATCATTTTCATATTTGTAAAATTAGAAATAACATCTATTAATATAAAACTATGAAAAGTAAGTTTTAATACCCAAAGAAAAATCTCTGTGCCATTCATTTTCCATGTTCATTGAAGAATTTAGATGTCTTAGAACAATTCACATATGATTATCTGTTAGAAATTGAAAGAATATGTTTTCTAATGTGTAGGTGTTGGTGTTTTACATTATTTTGTGTCCTACTGCATGCATTGTAGGTGTCACTCCGAGCCTTCATAGATCGGCATACCACCGCCTATCCCTCAACATTTCTTCATGTACCTTAGTGATGATAGATTTTTAATAACAGCTTCATTAGTATATAACTTATATATCATAAAACTCACTTTTTTGTGTTGTGTTGTGTTGTGTTTTGTTTGCAGTACTGGGTATTGAGGCCAGGGCCTTCAAATGAGCTATATCCCCACCCCACCCCTGTACACCCATCCCCGCCAACTTCCTTTTCTTTTTCTTTGAGGGAGGGACTTGCTAAATTGCCAAGGCCTGGCTTAAATTTGCAGTCCTCCTTCCCAGACCCCCTGAGCTGGGATTACAGGTGTGACCCCTGCAACAAAAGATGCTGGAAATGAGTGGTGCTGACAGTGGGAGAACAGTGTGGATGTTACTTAATGCCACTGAACTGTATACTTAAATGTGGGTGAAATGGTAAAGTTTATGTGTATTTTAACACAGTAAACTTTGCAAGTGTGTACAGTTCAGTGATTATTAGTTTATTCATATAGATGTGGGGTTTTTTTTGGTGGGGTTGGAGGTTAAACCCAGGGTCTTGGGCATAGTAGGCAAGCATGCCACCACTAAACTATACCCAAAATCCTTTTTATATTTTTTTACTTTTTATTCTTGGGCTTTCTTTCTTGTCTTTTCTTTTTTTAAATTCTGTGAAAGGGTTGTGTTGTGTTGCCCAAACTGGTCTCTGCCTTGAAATCCTCCAGCCTCTTTCTCCCAAGTTGCTGATATCAGGGCCAAGGATGTAGCACAGCACCTGCCTGGCAAGTGCAAAATCCTGAGTTCAATTCCTGGTGCCAGAAAAAAAATGAGTAGCTGATGTCACAGGTGTATGCTACTGCACCTGTCCCACATAGATTTTATTTTATTTTATTTTATTTTTTCAACAGTGGTTATTGCTTTATCCATTGATATCTTCGAAGTGTATATATATGAACCCAGATACAGACATGCAAAATTGGTCAGACAATTAATCCTCTTAACAACAGAAAAACACAAAAAACAAAAAACCAAAGACAAAAAAAAAAAAAAAACCACCAATAGTTGCTGCTTTGCATATTGATATCTTCAAAGTGTGTGTTCAGGATAACACATACAGACATACAAGATTGATCAAATAACCCGTCATCAATTATTCCTTAGCATTAAGTGATATAATACAATAGTAGAACCATGTTAGCCCTCCTGCATATATGTATATTCATATATACATACATATATTTTTGTCTCTTTTCTCCTTTCCCTCGTCCCATCTGTTCTTTGTTTTAGAACAGATTTCCTTCGTGTCTCTTAGTTTATATTCCCACCCTCGGGTTCTTACACCAGTGATACAATACGTTGCCTGCGCATGTACCCA
>PVLD010027937.1:0-20081 GCA_004027595.1 Dinomys branickii
TAGCTATTACAAATTGTGCTGCTATAAACATGGGTGCACATATATCAGAGTGATATGATGTTTTCAGATCTTCTGGGAAAATACCCAGAAGAGGAATAGCTGGTTTGAATGGAACCTCTAGACCTAGTTTGCGGAGAAATCTCCAAACGGCTCTCCACAGTGGTTGCACCAGTCTGCATTCCCACCAGCAGTGTAATAGCGTCCCTATTTCTCCACAGCCTCGCCGGCATCTGTTATTGGATGACTTTTTCATACTGGCCAGTCTTACTGGGGTGAAATCTCGATGTTGTTTTTATTTGCATTTCTCGAATGACTAAGGATGTGGAACATTTTCTCATATATTTATTTGCCATTTGTATTTCTTTGTCTGAGAATTGTGTATTCATCTCAGATGCCCATTTCTGGATTGGGTCTTTGAATTTGGACAGGTACATGTTTTTTAATTCTTTGTATGTTCTAATAAATGGAAATCTTATTGCATAAACACTTTTAGCTTTTTAGCTTTTCCTTTCATATTAATATAGTTAAGCCACATTGTAACTTATTGAAAATTTCATAGATGTTGCTTTTTATACATTTTACCAAGCATTTCTGTGGTTGTTATTAACTATAGTATTCATTTTTTAGGATGAGTTAGAACGTGACATTACTTGTTCATTAATTTAATGGTAATATGCACACATGACTTTATGGTAATTCTTTATGTCACAAAAGTCACTTTTTATACAAGTCTCAAACATATCACTTTATACTGTTCTTTAGAATGAAATATTTGAATAAGAAAAAGGAAAACCCAAATCACAGATGTTTTGAGTTATTTCAAAGATCCATCTGGAATGAAAGGTCTTCTCAAAAACATCTCTTCTATATATCTGCTTCATTTTTTGGCAGCTGTTTTTTTCTGCCATGTGTGAACATGGGAAAAGTTAAGACCATTCAAAGATCCACACACTCAAGGAATGACCCTATGATAAATGAATTGGATCAATCTCTGAGTCCCAATTCTAAAGTCCTTGGGAATGAGTTATGCATTGTGTAAACCAGATGAGTCCACTTTTCACGTGACCAAAACTATGAGAGACCACGCTAGGAGCTGCAAGTCACCCATGTGATTGTGTATTGCAGTCAGAAGTTGGGGGAGGATATAGGCATGGAGTCCAGTGATTTCTCATTAAAATTATAGTGGAAAACAACATCAATATTAGAAACATGATTAGTTAAAACACATGTAATAGTATACTATCTTAATTTGTGTTAGAGGTAGAGCTTTGTAATAGCTCCAATTTTACATTTCTTCAAAGCTAGTGTTAACTTGATGTTTATTCAAATACATATATGATACTTCTTCAGAAATCTGTGTAAGATATTAGATTCAGTGTCTTACAAACTCACATCATAAAAATCAGTCATGTCTTTTTCCCCTCCTTATTTCAACAGAAAACATTGATTAAATGATTATGTATGTGGAAACTACACATACATATGTATAAGTCAGTGTAGGCAAATAGATGAATCCATAAATAAGTGGGTAGATTAGGTAGATACACAGGTATTTAGACAGATGATAGCTACGTAGATAGCAGCTAGGTAGATGATAGATAGAGTAAAATATGGGATAAGGAAGACATGTAGCCAAAAAATGTGTCAATGTTGGTCTAGATTTAGCAAGCAGAGCTAAAGCTTTGAGTTTCCTGATATCTTAGCATGTGTCTTCATAACATTCCCTGTAACTCATTCCGGAGTTCTGCAGCACCCCTCCACGCATGAAGTATGTCTGGCATTATTTTTAAAACGCTTTATACAAGAATGACTTGTTCAATTGTGAGCGATGTTTTTGAAGTGCACACCATGCTTTCAACAAGAAAATACATTTAGAGTGTTTATAGAAACAGCTCTTATCCACTGAATTAGAAAGTAGAGCCTTTCTAGACCTTTGGCATAAAGCATAATGGACCTAATCAAGTAGTACCTTAGCAGGGAGCAGCGTCCATACTAATGTATCTCTCTCAATGGTATTTCTGAGCAGAAGAGTTAAATGCTTTTCTTAGACGTACAAGCAATCACAGATGGAAATGACTTATAATATTAATACCTGTTTACTTTGTTATCTTCAGCTCTCAAATCCCATTGAATAATTTTTCCTGCTAATTTTTCCTCTTTTTTATATACTCAGTGAAGAGGTACACTAAGTTTAAGGTGACAAAATAAATTGGAAACCTTTCCCTTAAAATAATGAGGTCTGTTTTGTTAAATTCAACATTATAGATGATAAAACTATCATGCACATATTTGTCAACAAATTTAACTTAATAATATTGGAGTTTAAATTACAGGATTTTTAAGATTTTAATACAGCATTAACACACACTCTAATGTATAAAATTATTTTCCAGTGTCATTAAATAGCCATTAAATAAGAAATTGAAAACTTTTATCAGAAGAGAAAACCATTGCATATTGAAATAGCTTTATCAAACCCAAAATTCATAAAAACATAAAATCACTTACTTTAACCCTCCTGACTTCTTGCCATATTTTGAACTATATCTTCAAATCAAAGTCATATTTTGGAAAGCACTTTCTATCACTAAATTTCTGACAAAACTCAGTTGCTCAACTTTAAAGCATCACATACATTCCATTACATTTCTTTTGTGATTTCTATTCTAAAATAAACACAGTTATTCCTATGACATTCAAAGTGAAGATGACACCTTGTAGTCACATTTAGAAATCTTCTGAAACCTGGAGACATCTGATAAACATTAACTTTTATTAACACATTCCTATAGACTGTATATTCCATTCTTCTATATCCCTAATTTTTGTTTCGTTTTACTTTGGGTTTGAAAATTTTTTGGGGAACTTCAAATGGAACTATCTTAAAAAGTGGTTGACTTCAGTAGATTTCCAGCAATTGAATAGATGTATAGATTCTGGATTACTAATAAAATTGAATAATAAGAATATATGTAAAATGTGATTTGGTAAGTACAATATGATGTTCTTCAGAAGTTTTCTATACACCATACCATCCCAACTTTGGAGTTTGGCTTGAAAATACAATTAGGATGGAAGATTGTCCAAAGTCTCTCCTAAAATGCAGGGTAATACCAGAGAATAATAGGCTTATTAATATTAATCTAGAGATAGGTTATTTCAAACTTCAGCCTGAAAATGAGTCTATCTAGAGAGCTTGTGCAATTAGTTTGATCTCTTTGTACTCCAATTTGCTCATACATAAACTGAAGATAAAGTAATAGCTTTGAAGTGCTTTGTTGAAGACACAGTGCAATAATTCCTTCAAAAACCTCCCACTGAGCTCCATCCATTGTGAGACCCTCAGTGAGCCTTGCGAGGCTCATGGAACCACTCAGGAACAAAGAAACTCTGCCTACCAGTCCCCCACCATTGCAGAAGCCACAGTGAGTCTTGGTCCACCTTAGGAGCCTTGGTGAGCCACTTGGGAGGGGAGACACACCATCTGCTGCTCCTAAACCATCCAGAAAGCCTCTGTCTGGAAGAAACCTGGTGTGTGGCCCATAATTCTACATTGTGGTTGGGGCAGCCAGTGTGGGAAGCACCCAGGACATGGCAACTGGCTCATCTGGAGGAAGCCAGGGTAAATCCACTCTGACGAGGGGAAACATTTCGCACACAAACTCTTAATTTATAATCTATTCTTTTATATAACTATAGACTTTGCTCTTATGGTATAAAGTACAAAATCAATAGTCACCACAGTATGTCAGTTTCTTAATTGTGCTTATTGCTAATTGTACTACTGTAGCTAGGATACCCTATTGGTTGTAATCAGGTGGTCTCCCATGTGTAACAATATTGGGAAGTCCTGGGGCAATAACCTCACCACAGCCCTACACCACAAGACTGGGGGCTGAGCAAAACAGAAACCAGCATTCCACTCTCAATTATTTGGCAAAGTAGAGCCTGGAGACAGACAAAAACCAAGAAACCCCAACACATAGAAAATATTCCTAAAGTACAGACCATTCCTGGAGAGGCCATGCTGTTAGTGATATAGGTGCCTACTACCAAAGCTCACAGGGCTCATCACAGAAAACAAAATGAAATTTTGAAGTAGAAAATGTCAAAATGAATGAGCAAAATGCAATCTTAGACCACCAACCTACCCAGAAGACATCCAGGACACATCAACATAGTAGCAATTGGAAGTCACACACCTGAAATTTCTGAAATGATGTCAACTGAAGTAAAGAAAAAACTACATCAAGCAACAGAAGAAATCAGATCAAAAATAATCTCTCAGGTAAAAAAAAGAAATGACAACCACAATGAAAGAATTGCTCAGCAAGTCTAAAATAGACATAGATTAAAAAATAGAGGAACATACAAAAATGATGGAAACCTTGGATAAAAAATATAGGAGAGAATTACGACACATGAAGCAGATACAAGGAGAGATCCAGGAAATTAAAAATTCCATTGAAATTTAGCAAAACCACTTGAACAAAACTGAAGATAGTCTTTGAGACGTTGAAGACAGCAACGCAGCTAGTGAGTGCAAAAAACAGGTCTCAAAAATAACAAGGAGCCAGGAAATGACGAATCAACAGCTGCAAGATGATGCAACAAAAGACCGTATAAGACTTACACGCATCAACAAAAAAAGCAGGAGTCAACACAAATGACACAAAAAGACTTTGTAGAAGTAATGGCAGAAAATTTCCCAAGCATGGGGAAAGAATCTGACATTCAGTTAAATGAGATATATAAAGTTCTAATTGGTCATAGTCAGAATAAATCTACACGCAGACATATAATAATTGAAATTCCACAAATTCAACCCAAAAACAAACATAAATTAGAAAGAAGAAAAAGATCACCTATAAAGAAAAGCCCATAAGAATCAATGAAGACATCTCAATACAAAGAATCAGAAGAGCTTAGTGTGAAGTGTTTCAAGTCCTGAAATCAAATAACTAAGCCAGATTGATGTACCCTGAAGAATTATCTTTCAAAATTAATGGAAAAATAATATACTTCCATGACAAAGAAAAACTTCAGAAATTCATGACCTCAAAAGCAACTCTATAAACAGTACTAAAAGATATTACAGAAAGAGATAAAAAGACCAGAATTCCAAGAACAATAATAGAGTAACCACCAAGCAGAGCAAGCAATTAAACAGAGTGAAAAAATAGGGAACTAACAACAGGAAAATAGCATGACAAAGGTAATTCAATGCATATCAGTTATGAACATCAATGTAAATGGCCTGAATTTACCAATCAAAAGAAATACACTGACACAGTGGATCAAGGAACAAAATCCAACAATATGCTGTACAAATGAAAATTACAGACTGAAAGTCAAGAATGGAAAACAATACATCATGTGAACAAGAACCCAGAAGAAAAGCAAGGATAGCTACACAATGATATAAGACAAGTACTAATAGACATGAAAAGTCAATAACAAAAACACAATCATAACTGGGGACCTCATCATACCATCACACAAAGAAATAGCCCAACTAGACAAAAAATCAGCAAAGAAATAACAAAAGTGAATGAAACTTGTGAACAAATGGACTTAGTAGACCTTTACAGAGTGTTCTGACCAATATCAGAATGCACATTCTTCTCAGCTGCACATAGCATGTTCTCTAAAATAGACCATATATTAGCCCATGGAACATGCTTAACAAAATGCAAAGGAATTAAAATTGTCCCCTGCATACTCTTGGACCATAGTGCTATGAAATTGGAAATTACTGACAAAACAAATAAAGAAACTCCATAAGCACGTGGAAATTTAACACCTCCTGAACAACCAATGAGTCCTAGATAAAATTTAAAAAGATATTAAACAATATTTACAATCAAACAAAAATGCAAATACAACTTATCAAAACCTGTGGGACACAGGAAAAGCAGTCCTCAGAAGGAAATTTATAGTGGTGAATTCTCACATTAGGAAAACAGAATGAGCAAAAATAAACAACCTGATGTTGCACCTCAAACTTCTAAGAAAAAGAAGAGGAAGTCAAGCCCAAAGCCCAAAGAAGGGAAGAAATTATAAAGATTAGAGCAGAACTTCATGCAATGGAAACAGAAAATAATACAAACAACTAATGAATGAAAGAGTTTGTTCTTTCAAAGAATAAATAAAATTAATAAACCTCTAACCAACTTTATCATAAAGGAAAGAAAAAACTCAAATTCATGCTGTGAGGAATGAAAAGGGTAAAATCACAGCAGAACCTGTAGAAATTCAGAAGATCATCAATACCCATTTTATAAATCTTTTCTGTCATAGGGTAGAAAGCACAGAAGGAATGGACAGACCCCTAGATACATATAAATTACCAAAGCTGAATCAAGAAGATATAAAAACTCCAAAGAATCTAATATTGGTCAATGAAATTGAAAATGTAATAAAAAACCCACAAATAAAAGCCCAGGTCCTGTTCAGTTCACAGCTGAATTATACAAGAAATTTAGAGAAAATTTAACTCCAATACATCTCAAAATCTTTAATTAAATGGAAAGGGAAGCAGTTTGCCCTAACTCATTCCTAGGGGCACATATTGTCCTGATAGCAAAACCAGAGAAAGACCCAACCAAAGCAGAGAACTACAGATCAATCTCCCTAATGAACATAGATTCAAAAACACTCAACTAAGAGCTAGCAAACAAAATGCAGTAAATTATCAGGAAGATTATACCATGACCAAATGAAATTCAACCCAGGAATGAACTGATGCTTCAATACAGAAACCAGTAAATGTAATATGCCATATCAAGACAATCAAACATAAAAATCACTTGATTATTAATCTGGAAAAAAAAAGCCATCTATGACAACCCAGCAGCAAACATCATACTAAATAGACAAAACCTGAAAGATTTAACTTTAAAGTCAAGAAGAAGACAAGGATGTCCACTATCGCAAATCCTATTCAATATATGTTCTGGAAATATTAGCCAAAGCAATTATATAAGAGGGAGAGATAAAAGGAATAAGGATGGAAAAGTAAGAAGTGAAATTATTACTCTTTACCAATGACATGATACTCTACGTAGAAGACCCCAAAATCTCCACCAAAGTACTTCTAGATTCAACATCCAAATTCAAGTGCATAGCTGGACACAAAATCAAAACTAAAAAATCAATATCCTTCCTGTACACAAACAAACTCACTGAGAAAAAATTAGGGAAACCACATCCTTCACAATAGCATCCAAAATATGAAATACTTAGAAATCAATCTGACAACAGAAGTAAAAGATCTATACAGTGAAAATTACAGTACTCAAAAAAGAGATCAGAGAGGATTTCAGAAAATGAAAAGATATTCATTGTTCATGAATAGGAAGAACCAACATTGTGAAAAGGGCCATACTCTCCAAACTGTTGATGCAATACTAATCAAAATACGATTAGTATATCTCACAAATCTAGAGAAAGCAACCCTAAAAGTCACCTGGAACTAGAAAAGAACTAGAACTGCAAAAGCAATCCTGGGCAACAAAGGAAAGTCAGGAGACATCACAATCTCTGATTTGAAATTATACTGCAAAACTACTGTAATAAAATCAGGAAGGTACTAGCAAAAAGCAGATCTGAGGATCAGTGGAACACATTTAAAGATGCAGACACAACTACAAACACACTCACTCAACCACCTTGACTTTGACAAAAGGGCCGAACATGTTCACTGGAATAAAGATAGCCTCTTTAATAGCTGGTGCTGAAAAAAACTGGCTGTCTACATGCTGAGTACTAAAACTAGACTGATGTCAATCATCATGCACTAAACTAAAGTCAAACTAGATCAGAGACCTAAACATTAAAACAGAAACAGAAAATCTACTGGAGGAGAAAGTAGGTAGAAATCTTCAAACATAAGGATAGGCAGAGCTCATGAGCAAAAACCAAACTGCACAGAAAATACTTCAAAGAATTGACAACTGAGATTTCATCTTACTGAAAAGGTTTTGTACATCAAAAGAAATCACTAACAGAGTGAAAATAAAACCCATGAACTGGGAAATAATTTTAGTGAACTCTACCTCAAAGAACTTGTATCTAGAACATATGAAGAATTTTTAAAAATCAGGTCCCCAAAATTCAAAGACCCAATCCAAAATAGGCATCTGGAATGTGTACACACTTCTCAGATGAGGAAAAACAAACTGAAAATAAATATATGAAAAAAAAACCACTAAACATCATTGATCATTTGAGAAATGAAAATGAAGACACTGAGATTCTATCTTATCCCAGAAAGAATGGCTATCATCAAGAAATCAACCAATCACAATGCTGCCAAGGCTGTGAGGAGAAAGGAACCCTTCTCCACTGTTGGTGGGAATGTAGACTGGTGCAATAATCATGAAAATCTTTGTAGAGACTCCTCAGAAATCTAGGATGAGAGATCCTATTTGACCCAGCTATCCCCCTTCTTGGTATTTTTCCAGAGAAACTGAAAACGTCCTAACACTGTGATATGTGTGCACCCATGTTTATAGCAGCACAATTGGTAATAGCTGAATCTTGGAAACAACCTAAATGACCTTCAACTGAGGACTGGATAAATAAGATGCAGTAATTTTATACAATGGAGCATTACTCAGCTATAAAGAAACATAAATTTGAGGTTTTACAGGTAAATGGATGCAACTAGAGACCATACTCATAAGTGAAATAAATCAGACCTGCATGTGTAAACATCATATTGTCTCCCTAGTGTAAGAACCTGAAAGAGTAAATAAAATCCAAAGGTACAATAGATATTGTGAAAGGGAAAGAAACTGCTCAAAAGGCAAAAACAACTGGAATGGGGGAAAGGAGAAAAGAAAGAAAGAAGAGGAAAATTAATATATATATATATATATATATTACATATATGTATGTGTATATATACACACACACACACACACTCAAGATAGCTAAGAAAATTGTACTACTAATTTGTATTGGTTTACTGAAAGGAATAGTTAATGCTTCTTTGCTTATATCTGATAATGCTTATATCTGATAATGCTTACATGCTTATATCTGATAATCTGAACAACTACTTTTAAGATAGCAACATGCAATATAACCATTGTTAATTTCTATCATCTTTTTTGAAATTCTGTACCATTTTTATTTTTTAATGTCTTCTAAAAAGTCACAGTGTTATATGCAGCTTTTGCAATTGGTAAAAATAAATTCTGAAAGACATTTTTTGTCTCTTAGGCTGCTTAATGCAAAGCTTCTTTTAGATAAGATAAAACCAGTGTAGCTCGGGCTAATGCTACTAGTCAAAATCAGCAGCAGTTTCATGTAATATGACCTTCAATGGTCAAAACAAGTCTTGAAACACATAAGGAAGCAGTTTCTACCAAGTGCATCCCTCCCATGCTCCTCTGGCAACATATGCAGAAAGGTAAAGGAGCTATAAACATCTGGGCAACGGTCCTTGTCTCAGATACAGAAACCAAACTCGTACAGCAAGGTAGGTACTATTTTTGTTCACTTGGTCAACAAATACATTCCTAGGAGGTATATTTTAGTAAAATATCTAAAATTGCTAACGTGTGAATCCTTGTAATGAATTCCAAAAAGAAAAATAATCTATTCCTTTCCCTGTCTCTTTACACGGCCTTTCTGAGTTTCCTTTTAACAAAAAGATTTTTGGAATGAGGGCTTTTAGATGACCCTTACATATGCCTGATCCAGTGAAACTTTGTGGACCAATCTGCACAACACATTGTTTCCTTCCTGGGATTGCTGTGGAAGTGTAAGGGAAGGGGCTGGAGATGGGAGTGTGAATTTGCCTTTTTCCACTCTGTGATACGTGGCACTGATATTGGAGTGTAGATATTGTGAGGCTATGTGATAATTCTTATTTTGCCACTACTGGACATCTTGAATTCTCCGAACTGAATGAAACTAATGCTCATTTTAAACCACAGAATAAAATGCATTTTATCTTTTGATCGAGATATTTCAGTTCTCTGCAGCCCAGCATCTGCAGGAAGAAAGCAGCTTAGTCAAACCTCATTCAAACCTAGCAGGTCCACACTGGCGTCTCCCTGTTAAAATGAGCAGATTCTTATCAGCTGGCATCTGCTTCCCATTCTTTTCGCCTCAAGCCTGTTTACCAGATTTTTCATTGAGAGACTTCCCTGCGGAATATAATTCCCTTCCTTTCTGCTCATTCATAAGACTTTTTTACATCTCCCAGCTGCAACTATTTTAAGCAAATTTCTGAGGACTCAAAATTGAATGCGACTCATTTGCTTGATGCACAACTACAGTGCAAAAGCTTGTGGCAGGCAGAGGCCATTTGAAATACCTTGAATTTGCATCTTACGCGTGGTGAGGTCTAAGTGTACGATTCACTGGTGAAGAGGACTGTCAATAAAGTCTTCTGCACCTCTCTTTTGAAATGAAGTAGATTGTTTTTAATATGCAAAAATATCTGAAAAGAGAATAGTTCTTTTCCCCTCCCAAAGTTGCCAGTACAAGAAAAATAATCTCTAGAAAGTAAACTCATCAGTTTCATACAACACAAAATCAAATCGCTAGCGCCAGGCGTTTCCATGGCAATTGCCTTCCTAAGCAAACTTCCACACAAAATATACAGCTGTTATTTTATCTCATTGCTAAGTCCCCATGACAAAGTCACACTACAAGAATCATTCACATACATGTTGTTAAAAGGGACAAAGCTCTTCTGGGGTAAGTTGGCTTATTTTTAAAATGATAACTTAGGAATTCAACCCTATATTTTCAACTATATGTTTCTTTTTCCTCTATTTCCACAAGAAACATCCATGTAAATCTTTAATTATGCTACATTTCCCATGTTTCCATTAAATGAGTTGATAACGTGATCTGTTCCAGTATTTCACATCCTCCTCATAAAAGCATTCTCTATTATTTTAATTTTGTTTAGCATAGCCATAACTGGACTAGTCTGTGGATATCATTTATTCCGTGCTAGTTGGAACACAGATTCCCCATATCGCTCCGTAAGAGCTGGTAGGAAAATTGAACTTATTTTATTAAATTGTCAAAAGGGCTAAGAACATACTTTACATGGTATATGTCTAATGGTAACATATTTTAGTACCACTGGAAGCTGTAAGGGTGCTAGAAGAAAAATACGTCAAACTCTAAAGGGAAGTGAAATGTCCATAAAATATTCACAATATCATTCCATTCTCTCGACAGAGAGGAGTGAGGAGTGTAATGACTGAGACATTTTGTCAGTTTGAGAAGTTTATTAGTTTAAGTGAATCAGTAAGGAACTGGGGCGCAAGAGGCGGGCACAGAGACAGCGTGGGTGTAAAGGACCCATCCTAGGGCAGGTAGCCTGCTTGCAATATAAGGGAGGGAAAGACGCTTACTTCTCCGTTTTGCGCTTGTTGGTTTTGTCTTCTGCCTCCTTGAACTGTTCCCCGTCTGCCATGCTACCCTACTTGGGAGTTAGCTGATTATAGACTGAAACCTCTACGCACTGTGAGCTAAATAAACTTTTCTGTCTTTAACTTTGGGTGTCAGTATTTGCCCCAGCAATGACAGAAAAATAACCAAGACAAGGAGAGAGCTGAAACATGTAATAAGAGGAGGGGAGAATGGAAGGGAATAATGTCCGCAAAATGGTAAAATTTGTTACAGTTTCATCATTAGACTGTGACATTCTCCACTACTTCTTATAAAATAAAATTCCTCAGTTTAATTTACTGCATTTGACAAGAGCCAATTTTCTCTTAGATCCCTATGATTAGGCCACAGTTTTCAAAAATACTCATTTTTTGACAGTGGCAGCATACAATGTTTACAAATAAGAGTCAAAAGCAGCTGATTCATAGACTCCTACATAGAAGTAAAATTCAATGAAAATCCTGGATATACTGCATTACCTATGTCAATGGATGGCTTTCAGTTCCTGCAGGCCTTTTTTAACTCTAGAAATGGACAAAGAGAGAGAGAGAGAGAGAGAGAGAGAGAGAGAGAGAGAGAGAGAGAGAGAGAGAGAGACTGTTCTTTTCCTTCAGTACTATATTGCTGTTTCCGTAATACCTTTTCATTTGTAAATTCAAAGGGGCCTAATAAACTTGATTTACTTTTAAAAAGTAAAACAATGATTTTTATCATTGATTTCTCATTATCTTTCCCTTAGCCTTATAGGGATGAAGACTATATCGTAATTTATATGGAAGACAAATCTACCATCAGATTCACCTCCAATTCAGTATTTGTTAAGGTTGTTATTTATATGCATTCACATATGATACATTCCTCATGGTTTGCATCAGTGAGAAAGGTCTGTGTGATGCTGCAATAACAAATGGCCCGGCAAGTGGATCAAAATGATAAATTGTATTATTATTATCATCATTATTATTATTATTCCTCATAAAAATTCTGCTGCAGGTTCAAATGACAAAAAATGTTTAATAATTGAACCTCATCTTTGACTTGCTTTCTTTTTTCTAGCCTTAACCGAAAAATATTGATAGCCTGGTCAACTTGAATCTAAACCTTTTAGATATCTCTCAAGTCTATTAACTTCTCTACCCAAGCCCTGTCACTATTTCAGGTCACTATCATATGTCAACTAGATTACTGCAACTTCCTCACATGATAACTCCTACTTCTAATCTTCTCACAGCTCTGCCTGCAATGCATCCTACATGGTGAAGTCTTAGTGAATTTACTGAAGGGCAACTCTCCATGGTTCATAGGTCTCTGTCCACATTACTTGGCTTACAGTTTCTGCCTTTATTTGAGTCTTGCTTACTGCGTCAGTTTCCTTTCTCATTCATTTCTATCCCAGTGTACAGGATACAAAATGATTTTCTGCTCATCCAAAGTGTTCTGCTGTTTCTTAATCTCAGAGCCATGTAAAAATTATTTTTCCTTTCCGGAATATTATTTTCTTTCCACGAATAATATTGACTCACTCTAAGTGTTTAGATCTCATTTTATGTCCTATTTATTACAGAAATTCCAACATCCTGAACACTAAATCTTATTGCAGAATTTATGGTGTAAGGCCAAACTATAATACCAAGCTCTGTATCTGTCACTGCCAAAGATCAACAGAGAGTAGGGTCTCTGTCTTACTTACCAGCAGACCCATGTGCCTGGTACTATGCTCTTGCCTCATTTGATGCTTTGAAAATGTTAATAAATGTAATTGGTTTTCAAAGGAATGACACATTCTAACTGCGACTCACCAAAAAATGCAGTGCAAAAGTAACTATTCATTTTGCCTTTCTAAAAGATTCTATGGGTGAATGCCATGACCTAAAATTTTTTGTTCCTCAGAAATTCATAAGTTGGAACTTTCATCTTCAGAGTGATGCAGTTAGGAGGTGAAGCTCTAAAGAGCACAGAGGCCAAGGTCATGAGAAGGAAGTCCTTGTGAATGAGATTAAACACTAAAAACAAAACAAAACCACAACAGAAAATGAAACTCAATGCAAAGATTCTGGCCTTCATATTCAACGCCTCCTCAAAAAAACAAAAATAGAAAACAACCTCAAGGAAGATATCTTTCCACTTCTGATATAGGGGGTCAAAGCAGGAAAGTGTCATCTGTGAACCAGGAAGTGACCCCTCACCAGATATTGGACCTGGGTGCAACTTGATCTTGGACTTCCTGGCCTCCAAAACAGTAAGAAATAAGTTCCTGTTGCTTATAAACCCCTCAGTCAGTGCTATTTTGTCATAACAGCTCAAATAGACCAAGACAGAGAGATGCTGCATTACAAGTCAAAAGTCTGATTCTAAATTATGGAATGATATAGATGGCAAATTAGTTATATTGTATAACTAATATATTAGTTATATTATCTTTATGATACAACTACAGGGATCCATTGATGATTTTTTAGGTGTGGAATTTTCTAAAATGTACAGACCTGTCCATACATGAAAGGTGAGTATGAAGCCTGAGTTTATAGGCTCTGTGAAGTCTGAAGTGATGGAATGATGAGCTGTGGAAGGGTCTGGGATGAGCAACAGTGATTCAGTTTGAATGGAAATTGTTGGGGAGCTCACCTGGACTCTCCACCCACAGAGACCTGCTACTCATATTTTATGCTCCTGAAACAGAGAATAAGGGAATGTAACAATAACCCCAATTTTAATATTTATGGATTGTACTCCCCAAACATAATGTTACGGTTTGTGTCTAGATATCCACTAAAGCCTCATGCACTCAAAGGTGGAGTTTTTCAGAGGTTGCTGCTCTGGAGTGTGTGATTGAGTCGTGGTGCACCGCTGGGGTTCATGGTGGGTGATTACTAATCAGTCCACTGATTGGTTTGGCGCCGCCCTAATTCTGGTAGCATGAAAACAATATAAGAGAGAGGAAGAGGCTTGTCTTTGCTTGCTTGCTTTTCTACCTTCCTCCCCTCATGAGTTGTTTCTCCTTAGCAATGACTGTCTGCCGCGACACCCTGCTTTGGAACCGACCAACTATAAACTGAAACCGCTATACACTGTGAGCCAGATAAACCTTTCCTCTTTTAACTTTGGATTCCGAGTATTTTGTCTTGGTAACAAGAAAAGTAACTAAGACAAATAATACATACTCACTGTGAATTCAGAGCCCAGAGTTCCGGAAACAAAATAAAATACCTGGCATTTCCTTCCAGACTTTTGAATATATATATATTACATCTTTGAAACTACAGGTTTATACTGTTCTCTTACACTATAAGTTATATTTTATGTGAATTAAATTCAGTAGTTTTTTATATGTGTGTACACTAGTTCCTCAGCTATATCAATTATGTCCAAAGAAAAATAAATGCTCTATTGGTAATTCTTTCTTGGAATCTTGATACCACTGGATAACTCTTTAAAGGAATGTTACTAAGTTCAGAATTGGAAATACTCAACTTTGTCATATATAGAGATCCTACTCAGCCAGCCTTGTCATGGTCCAGAGGAGTCCACAATTGTAAGCCCAGGGAAAAGTTACTGGAATTTCAAAAAGGAATTCCAGTGTACCAATTCCAGTGCAACCTATGGCGAGAATAAAGATACAAAAATATATCTACAATTGTGGGGAGCCAAGGGCACCCTAAATCACTCAGAACAATGGCTTACTAGAACAAAGGCCTTGACTCGGTAGAAGCTGGATTTTATTAATTTGTGAATAAATTAATTTGTGAGTGACTCAGGGATGAATGTCTGTGAGAATGGTGGGGAATATGTAAGTGCTATGACTGGATTGGGTAGGAGACCTGAAATCACCCCTACAATGTTCAGAGAGGGGTATGCAGAAAGAGTAATCTGCAAAACATAGTTTGAGGAAGTATCTTGTGTTTCGGGGTTGATGCTTAAGCTTTGATGTCTAGTCTTCAGGCCTGAGACAACATAGTTTCTTTCTCAATCTTCAGCCTCAGAGGACAGCATGGATGGACAGCACAGCATCACTTGGCCTAGCTCACATATTCTAGTTGGAAGCTATAGGTGGGGCATCACTGGCATGTCACATTGCTTTGAAGACTACACATCAATCTCCTGGGCTAGTCCCACTTGCGTTGCTCAAAACCAACTGAGGGGGTAGAGAAATATCCTAGGCAGCTCTGCACATACCAATACATAGAATTAGGGCCAGCCCTAGACAAAATAAAGACAAATTCTCTTCTTTCCACTACAGTCATATAGGCAAGAGAAACACATGGACATATTTAAAAGAAAGCTGCATATCTGGGTCTGTAGTTCAAGAAATGAACATGATCAAGCACATAGTTCTTCAGTTTTAATAATTTTATATATTACCAAACACAATGCCCCATAAATAAGTCATCATTAAATGTATAGGCTGACCTTAACACCAATAAAATATTTTGGTAAAGATGGTCTTCTAAAATATTTCTGGTTCTCTAAGTCAATTTTAAGCATCAATGTTTTATTGATTATAGAAAAGTTCATGTAAAATCACTATGTTCCACACTATACTACTCAAGATGTGGACAATTACAACCTCATCATAGTACCTAGAGAGATATTTTTCAAGAACTAATAACTAAGATGTTATGTATCAGCCAACTATGATCTTCATGAATGATAACAGAACCTAAAAGTAACTTCTTTAGAAACTGCAATAAAAAATAATTCTTTCAACTTCATAGTATGTTGTGAGAATTCCATACATTTTTGTATTTTAAAACATATTTTACCTTTTATTTAAGACATTAGAATTATGGAGTGCAGTATGAAATAGCTAATTCACATTAGCAGTATTATTGCATTTTTTCAAACAAATTCAACAACTGTAAAAAAAAAAAGAACATGGAAGACCAAAATGCCCCTTTCTATTATTAATTAGCTGAAAATAAAATAAAATACCTTTGTAGGTTATGGGTATCTTCATATATATTCTAAGTAAGTTGTTTTATTCTATAGGTGCAAAAAATCAGTCAGATGCAGAGCAAAGGGATTCCCAAGACAGCACAGAAACTGAAAAAGCAAGTTGGATACTTGGAATAAACTCAGGAACTTACAGCAAATCTAATTTTCTGAAAATAAATGTAGTTGTAAATGCAGCTTATGGAAAATACACTGAGAGATACACATCTTAGCATGTTTTTCTTTTTTTAATTCTGAGAATGATCAGAAAAATCAACACTTAGAAACTACTCTTGTTAGTAGAAGCCCAAAAGCATTCAAACCCTTTATCTGCTTGTACTTTTCCCAATCTGCTGCATGGTGTTCACTGTTTAGAAGCAGAGAAACCATTGCCAGGGTCACTCAGAAGTTACCCCCACCCATCCTGAGAAGCGGAGCTGCCACGCTTTGTCCACCATAACAAATCGAGTTCAGCATCATGTTCTTGTATTCAGGGAAATCTGTTTGAGTTCAAATGACTGTGAAGGTAGATTTATTTAAACATATTTAACCTTCATTTTATTCTATAACTACTTTGGTTGCATCCAATTCTTACTATTGTCTACTCCTCTAAAATTAATTACCAAGGTATATATTAAAATGTAAATTTTAATGCCTTCAGGTTTGACAAAGGGGGTGGAATAAATCTTTATAGTTATAAGATAAAATTTTAAAATAAGGAAAATCTTCTCAGTAGTGTGTGATTCCACTATGGGCAAGTAGAAGAAAAGCAAAAGAGAATTTAAAGCAATTCTTATAATAATTCAATAAATAAATAAAAATATACACTTGATAAAATAATACAGTTGCAGAACACTAACATAAGTATCAAAAGAAGAAATGCATAAACAGGCAGCAATCTAAATGTTTGTAATCTACATATAACCTGAGCATCTTTCATCCTACACTCTCAACAGTGCATAAATTCTGTAAAGCACACAGAAAACTAGCAGCTCCTTTCTCTCACCTGAGGTTCATCTTCTCTCTCAGTTCTGAGCTTCGCTGCTCCTTTTTGTCCTCATAACTTGTTGCCTTCGTAGGCAACTTCTAATGGGATAACTAATGTCTGTTTACTTTTCAAAAATGAATTCCTTGAATAAACCACTTCAGTGGATCTTCTTCTATTTAGGGAGGTAAGCCACTCTTTATATAGCTCACAGAGTTTTTTGTTTTTATTTTAAAAGTACAACATTGAAAATATTAGCAAACAGATAGCCTTTTACAAAGTAGCACAAGAACAGTATGAGCAATACTGAATTACAGACAGCGTGACAGGGAATTAATAATGGTTTTTGTATTACACATTGATAACTTCAAAGTGCATACTCAGGAAAACAAATATAGACATGCAAGATTGATCAAATAATTAATCGTTAATTGTTCCTTTCAATAAAGTGATAGAAGTCAGTAGTACAACTATGTTAGCAATCTTGCATATACATATGTAATTATCCCTTTCTTTCTTTTCTCTTTTTCTTCATCCCAGTTGCTCTTTACTTTTGAGCAGTTTCCTTTCATTTCATAATTCCTAATTTTTATTCACACTTTCAGCTTCTTACACTAGTGATACAATACATTGCTTACACATGCATATCTGATTTATTTCACTTATGAGCATGGTGCCTAGTTGTGACCACTCACCTATAAAAGCCTCTAGTTTATGCAAAGAGATAGGTCAATTGGACAAAATATCATCAAAGAAATAACAGACCTGAACCAATGTACTTAGTATATGTCTACAGGGTGTTCCACCTCACAACATCAGAATACACACTTTTCTTGGCTTCACATGGGACTTTCTCTAATTAGACCATATTCTAGCCCACAGAGCATACCTACCTAAATGCAAAAGAATTAAAATTATCCCATGCATATTATCTTGACCACAATGCAAAGAAATTGGAAATTAATGACAAAAGGAACTCCAAATCTCCATAAACACTTGGAAACTAAGTAATAACCTCCTAAACAACCAATGAGTCACAGAAGAAATTAAAAAACACATACAAACAAATGAAAATTCAAATACAACTTACTGGAACCTGTGGGATGCAATGAAAGCAGTCCTCAGAGGGAAATTTATAGCAGGGAACATATGCATAAGGAAAACAGAAAGAGAACCAAAAAATAGCCTAATTCTGCACCTCAAACTTTTAGAAAAAGAACAAGTCAAGCCCAAAGCCTAAAGAAGGGAGATTATAAAGATCAGGACAGAAATTAATGCAACTGAGATGAAAAAAACACTATAAAAAATAAATGAATTGAAGAGTTGGTTCTTTTAAAGACTAAATACGATTGGTAAACCCCTAGCCAACCTTATCAAAAAAAGAAAGGAAAAACCTCAAATTCACAGAATTTTTGATAATATGACTCACTCCCAAGATTATTGGCATGCTGAGGGAAACTATTTTCTAGTACTATTGACTTAATTACCATTTATAGAATTTATCATAATCTCACGGTTCTCCTCATTTAATGTTTATTCTGTTTGCAATATATTAATTATTCATCTAACTAAGAAGTCAAGATTTCATGAGTCACATTCTGCAGAGGTCTTCTTTGGCTTTTATCTAATATCCTTACAACCTACACATGTGTATCCAAGTGCATTTGTCTGGTCTGTTTGCTTGAATACCTCCACTGACTGCATAATTATGCATGTGCAGATATCTTCAAATCAATGTTGTTGTGCATGCCGTGATCATAAAGTTGAAATTGGATGAAGAATATAAAATGTAGTTGTATTGTTTTATGGGTACTATTATTTGAACTTGATTCATGATCTATTTTATTAGCCCCTGGATTACCCTCAAAATTATGCCATAGATTTAGAACACTTCATTGAGATATTTTTATTGTTATGAATAATTATAATTTAGAGTGCAGGAGAGAAATCATTTTTATTTGAAGGACTATCTGATCAAAATACGTGGGTAACTATTTCAATGTAAAAGTATAAACTTGATATTTTGGTCTTCATTTTCTTTTCTTTTTATAATTTTGATTGCAGATCCATGGGGAGTATGTTTAAAGAGTCTCAAATATATAAACAAGTTTTTAAAATTAATCTTGAAAAGAAGAGAAGAGCACATGAAATATGAAAATGAAACAGATCAAAGAAGTAGGTGGCAGGAATATGTAAACAAAGAAAATAGGTAAAATAAGGAGCAGAATTATACACAAACAGGGGAAAGACTAAAATAGCTGGGAAAACTTGCACATATGAGGTATTTGATATAAGAAATAGTAATTTGTATGATGACAAGTGTCAGTAAATAGAAAAAATTGTTAATATGAAAGTAGCAAAATTTTGTCCATTCTCCAACATGATATATTGTAAAAATATTTTCTTATAATAAGAGTGTGAGTTGAAGAGGAAAAGTCTGCTTTGGCTTATTATAACTACAGCTTTTTTTTTTTTATTTTAGAAACATAAAAGTACAAAAACATATTGACAAACAGACACCCGTTATCATAGAAAATAGTACAATCACAACTAATCTATAGACAATGTGATATGGTCTCAACAGTAGTTGTTGCTTTATCCATTGATATCTTCGAATTGTAGATGTATGGACCCATATACAGACATGCAAATTTAGTCAGACCGTTGATCCTCTCAACAACAGAAAAAAAAAAAACAAAAAAACCCACAAGAACCAAAAATCCAAAGACAAGAAAGAAAACAG
>PVLD010027938.1:0-20079 GCA_004027595.1 Dinomys branickii
TCTGGGATAGGCGGATTAGGACTGGCCTTTTTTATCTCCAGTTCTGTCTTATTTTCAGGGAATCACGGGGTTGATGGCACTCACTCTTCTCCATCTCCCAGTGAGGAAATCCAGGCACACATCAGAAGACTGATGCGAACGTATGCATACAGCTCTACACCTGCACTGGGAATTCTGCCAGACTCCAAAGTCTGCACGATGTCTAGATTACAGTGCATGATTAATGGAATCAAATTAAGGGAGCCTCTAATGCCAAATTGATTCTGAGCATAAAAAATTATATTTCCACTTCAAAGGGCCTAGGGAAACAACTGTTCAAGGAATGGACTCTTCCTTCTGCTTCCTTAATCTATGGAAATAGCACCTTTTTCCTTTGGGAGAGAGACCCTCAGGGGAAGGACTGGTCTCTTTGAGTTTAGGTTCTGATTTCAGGAGAAACAGCAGGTGAGAAAGAGACCACGGGCATGGGCGGGTGCATTTTAGAGACAAAACTAAAATCTAAAAGTCCTGAGTGCATCTGCTCTTGTGGGCTCACGGTGCACGCAGCAGCCTGAAATGTGGTCCACCTGCCTTTGGCATCCAGTCTCTGCTGCCCACATCCAGCACCACCATGCCTTAGTGATAGGCTCCCGATGGCACAGAGCCGCAGGGCTCCAGAGTACCTCCTCCTGCGATTGAAGCGGCCAGGGCCCTGCCTTCTTCCTCACATGTCACAGCTCTGCCTTGCTGGGCACAGCTCCTACCGCCCTCTCTCTCCATCTTGCTCTCACACCTCCGCCGCGGGAAGGTGGGCGGAGCTGCTGCCCATCATCCTGCCCCGGCGGAGCCTGGTACTGAGCCATGCGGACAGCACTTGGACCTCTAGCCACGGCCAGAGGCCGGAACGTCCTCAAACCTTTCCCCTCCTTTTCAGGTTGGCTTTTTTATGTTTTATGGCTTCTGCTGAAGCCAGTTTGAGTTAGATTTCCTGCCCTTGTCACTGAAGGACCCCTCACTGATACAGCGCTCTTAGAAATGCTCATGGGAAGGGGCCCATGGTCGCTAGCAGTCATCACTTCTGGGAACAATGACAGAGTACAGAAACCAGCAGGAACCGGGATCTGAAGGGCTGAAAAGCGTAGGAAAGAGCCAGAACCCACTGTGAATCCTTTCGGGGCGAGAACTGTTCCCTCCACAGCCTTCCTGGGGTGGCCAAGGTCTCTATACACTGAGTCTTTAAAATGGACCGATAGGGCATGGTAGTGTATGCCTATAATCCCACTACTTGAGAGGCTGAGGCAGGAGGACCACAAATTTGAGGCCAACCTGCACTACACAGTGACTTCAAAGCCAGCCTGGAGTACATAGTGAGACTCTTTCTCAAAAAAAGAAAGAAAAAAAATGTCAGACGGATAGATGACTGGATGGATGAACGGACAGATGGGTGGATGGACGGACGGACGGACGGACTGCACACAGATCAGAGGAGCAGACACCCAAGAAAAGCCCGGGGAAGTGCCCAGAACCGAGTAGCAAGTTACTAGCTGTGCTTTGCTCACCTTCTAAACCCGCCCTCCTCTCCCCACCCCCTGCTCTCCTTCTTGTCCTGAAAGCCCAAGGAGGCTGCTGCTTAACAACTGCATCTCCTGAGCCCAGCTGGTGTCCAGAGGCACCAGACTCCGGGGACCGCGTATCCCATCGGGAGCCTTGTCCACAGTGTTCCCTTCACGGTTCCTCTCACCTGCCGCCACTGCCTCAGATGTGCCACCGCCCCTGGATGGCTCCCTTCACCCCGCCCACCTCGCACTGTCCCTGCACTCAACTCTGCATGTGTCCTGCCTGCCCCCGACCCATCACATGTGCCATGCAGAGTGAGGAGGCCACCAGGGGTGGCACCCCAAGCACAGACAGCGTGAGGGGGTAGACACTGCCTGCGGCCAGGCAGGCCCCTGGGCAGGAAGCCAGGGCCCAAGGCCTACACAGGCTGCGGTACAGCGCCCGGCCGCACGAGGCCTCTCCAACCTCCTGACCCCGGGACTTGCCCCCAGCACTAGTAAGGTCCTTGCAGTTCTGACCCGGGGATGACATACAGGAGGCTGGGGTCAAGGGCTCAAGGGCACCAGGCATAGCAAGCGCAGAGATGGGAGCCACCTAAGCACAGGGGCACCGGCTCGGAAGCTGAATGGGTCACCGGGGGCAACAAACAGGCCATGTTTCCTGAGTCCGCGTTCTGGCTTCATCACCTCCTACCCACTCTCCAAGTTTATTTTCTGATGAAAGGCGCCAGAGCATTTGGCTTCTGTCCCTTCCACAATTTGGCTGTGGTAAGGATTAAATCAATTAATTCATGTAGAATAGGAAAACAACACAAGGTACACAGCAGTCAAAATCTAGCCAGGGACTGTGGTGCGTATTTGTAATCCCTCCTGCGGGAGGCTGAAGCAGGAGGACTGCTGGTTTGACTAGTGTCTGGGCAACTTAGCGAGAACTTGTCCCAAAATGAAAAGCTGGGGATGTAGCTCAGTGTGAAGGCCCTGGGTTCAATTCCTAGTACCCTAAAAGAAGAAAAACCCAGCAACTATTGTTATATTAGGTTAAAAGTAAGAAAGTAAGTGATAAAAGTAATTCCTAATATATTTGGTAAATGATGAGCCATGAATTTTTCTCCCATTACTTTAATCTTCCCCAGAATAAGACTATATAAAGAGAATTTCATATAAACAAGCCCAGATGAATCATATAACATGTGGTCACCAACAAAAGCTCTTTTAAAACACTGAATTTAAGGGGCTGGGGATATAGCTCAGTGGAATAAGCGCTTGCCTAGCAAGCGCAGGGTCCTGAGTTCGATCCCCAGTACCACAAAAAAAAAAAAAAAAAAACACTGAATTTGGTGTTAGCTTGCTCCTTGCAAGCAGAAGGCCTGGAGCGAGTGTACAGGCTGCAAACTCTGTCTCCTGTGTACAGCCCAGTGCGGGGCAGCTGTGCATCAAGCTGGGGAAAACCCAGAAGGCAGAAAGGGCCAGGGAGGTGGGGCAGCCACACCTGTATTTGCACAGGTTTCCTGCCAGCCTGACCCCAGAACAGAGGCTGTGTCTCTTAGTGACACCGCACTTCCTGATTCCGGGGAGGGGAGGGACAGAAACCAAATGCTCTCCATCTCCTCGGTCTGTCCTAGTCACATGACTCAGAGAAATGTAAACCTCCCACCCGGGCACCGGGATACAGGTCACAGCGCCAGGGAGGTCAGGTGGACAGAGGGCCCTGGGTCTGCTTCAGAGGAAATTCACAAAATGTCTCCGAAAAGAATGGTGTCCACAGCAGAGGGACCAGGGCCCAACCCAAGGACGCCTGATCCCCGGCCATTGTCCCCTGCCCAGCAGTGACCCAGACACGCAAAGCTTGTTTGCCGTTCTCCGTCCTTCAAGACCGACGGGCTCTCCCGACAGACCCGACAGCTAACATCCACATGGCACTGTGCGGCCTGCAGAGGGTTTTATACCATGTACACCTAGGGCTGGGTCTTTCACAAAACACGCACTTAAGTGTTGAATGTCTCCATCGGCCTGGCTCTCCGATCCTGTCCCCTCTCTTACTCCAGACGCCTGGGCGAGCAGAGCTCCCTCACACCGCCACCAGGCTGCTTTGGCTTCCAAGCTGTCAGGAGCAGAGGAAATGAGCAGGAAGGTGAATCAGTCTTGTGGAACAGAGAGGGGCCCAGCATCTCTGCAGGGTGAAAAACTTCCTAGAACTGAATTGTGGCCATTGTTGCACAACTCTAAATTTACTAAAAATTACTGAATTGTATACTTTTTTGACTTTTGGTTTGGTTTGGTTGAGACAGGATCTTACTACATAGTTCAAGCTGGCTTTGAACTCACCACAGCCCAGGCTAGCCTCAAACTCACAGTGCTTCTCCTGCCTCAGCCTCTCAAATGCTGGTATTGAATTATACACTTAAGACAGGGGTGTCCATTAGACCCAGCTATCCTCCTTGCAAGTATCTTCACAAAACAGTTAATCATCATATCACAGTGATACATGCATATCCATGTTTATAGCAGCACGATTCATAACCAAATCTTGGAAGCAGCCTGTATGTCCATCAGCAAAGGACGCATAAAGAGAATGTGGCGTTTGTACATGATGGAGCACTACTCTGCCCTAAAGCGGGATAAACGAGTCATTTGTAGGAAAGTGGATGCACTGTGAGATCACAAGGGTGAGTGAAATAAAGCAGTCACGCCTTAAATGTCCCCTGATCTCTCTCACGTGAGAAACCCGAAGTATAAACAATTTGAAGAGCAAAGTTAAAGATAAACAACAGAAAACAGGGGGATAGAACTTTTGCAAAAGGGAAGGGCACCAGGAGATGGAGGAGTAGGGGAAGGAGGGGGGCAGAGGGAAGAACTGAGAGGCGTCATGCTGGGGCAGCAACTCCCCCCAGGAATGAGATCCAGAGGGAGCCCTCCCCAGTCCTCACTGTGGTCTGGGAAGTTTATATTTGTAATCCCAAGGGAAAGTTACTGGAATTCTAGCATGTTAATTCCAATCTACCACTTCCAGTGCAACCCATGGGAATAAATAAAGACCCAATTATATATCCAAGTTGGCGGGGAGCCAAGGGGGTCTTGAGTCCAGCAAGAATGATACCTGGACCCAGGGCCGAACCCGGGCTTTATTAATTCATGGAGAGGAGAGTGGCTTGGGGATGAGTGACTGTGAGAGTGGCGGGAAGTAGGCGAGCGCCCTGAGCTGGGCTGGGCAGGAGGCCCGACAGCACCTCTGCGGTATGCAGAGAAGGACATGCAGAAAGAGTGATCTGCATGACACAACTGAGGTAGTATGTGACGCTCTGGGGTCGGTGCTTCAGCTCCGATGTGTGATCTTTATGCCCTGGGAAGTCATAGTGTTCCGCCCAGCTCACCCCCGTATTTAGGGAGTTGTGGGGGTGGGGCATCCTTGCCCTGCCGCCTTGCTTCAAACACTGCACATCAGCACCTCCCCGGTGTAATGGCCCAAGTACCCTGCTGCTTGCTAGACTGACCCCATGCTTGACCCCTGATTCACCTCAAACAGCTAAAATCATGTACGGTAACATAATTATTGTTCAAAGTTTCCTTGTTCTTTCTTGGAAAGAATTCAGAGAACATTGCCCGTCCCTGCCAGAAACAGGACAGTTACCCAAGCATAATGTCCCTGCTACACCTGTGTATTCATTGTGGTTTTTGTCTTCATAAGCCCTGCATACAATGGGCTCGGGACTCTCACTTCTCAGCCTTGAAACAGAGGCGTGAGTCGGGGCCGTTGGGCTCAACTATTAAAAGCGCTACTAAATTCTAATTTGGCTGTTTGCGAGTTTATTGTTCTCGGACCGTCTCACCTGGACCGATCTGCATTGCTTAAAGCCAACTGAGGGGATAAGGAAAAGTCCCGGCCAGCTCTGTACCTGTCAGTACAAGCAAACACGGCCAGGTTCAGCCAAGATGGAGATGACAGCTCTTCTTTCAAGGACAGAGGTCCAGGTGTCCTCCACAGCGATCATTAGGTCTGACAAACATATGCTGACAAATTTTTTTTAAAAGACGGGGAATTCTGTGGTGTGTAATTAAACCTCTCTGAAACTATTTTTTTGGTACTGGGAATCGCTGAGCTCTATCCCAGCCGAATCTGTCTTTTACAAAAGGATAGGTGAGGTTCTATTAAAGGCCCAAACAACAGGGCTTCCGGTCCCTCTCCCACAGGTGGCTCTAAGCCTCAGCCCCCGGGGGGAATCTCCCCAGACACAGCCATCTGCTCCCCTCCCAGTGACTTCCGCATGAGGAAACCTGAAGCAGCACCTCTGCTGAGCGGCCACAAGGAAGAGTGGGAGAGGAAGGGGAAGGGAAGGGCCTTGGGACAGAACCAGACAGGAGGTGGGGGCGGGGCGGGGCTGGGGAGCAGAGAAAGGACCTGCAAGCTGTCGGGATCACAAGAAGACAAACAGAAAGGTCACACCAACACCAGGCTCCCTTTGCTGCCTCCTTCCAGATTTCAGTTTCTGTTCTGGTCTCTTCGGGTTCTTCCAGGATTTCCAAACCGCAAGACCAGGGAGTCGACCAGACCCCACAGTTTCCTCCCAGAGGAGGCGGAGCCTCAGAAAAGCCACAGCTAAATCCACACCCCGGTTACAGAGGGGCCTCTGGGTATCGGGGAGACCAGCACAACCGGGGAGGTTCCCGCCCTCCAGAGCCAGTTCCCGCGTGGGGCGGACCTGATTTAATGCCTTCTCAGTCCAGCCCAGGCAGTTTCGTTTTCCCAGAGCCACCTCTGCCCCGCCTAGGCCCATGTGTGGTCCAGGGTGAAGCCTGGGGCGGGCGACACCAGCAAGGACAGTGAGGTCAGCGGCCTCCAGTGCCTTCCAAACTGGCCTCCAACCAGCTTCTGCACCTGCCTCTGTACCCACTCCCCACGTGCCCGTCCTCCAGGGCAGCCCTTCCACGGGTCACTGTGCTGGGGATTCAGGCTGCAGTGTGAGCACCCGCCAGGTACCTAGGTGGGGCTGGGCACAGCAGAGGATCTATTAAAGGTAGATCCATGGTAGCTTCATGTGAGGGACAACAAGTTGCTGGCAAATTCACTGTGAATCCAGACACGAAGGACAGGCATCACCTTGTCACCAGCATCCAGCAGAGACCTCAAGCAAAGCAGTTCTAGTGACTGAAGGATGGTGGCAGGGAAAGGCCATGAGGGCGTTTTCTCAGCCACTGTCAGGAGGACAGTGGGCCCCTCCCCGTGCCTGCCTGGCTCTCGAGGTCCACAAGCTTGGGTCCCACAGAGGGGCCGATGGAACCCAGGCCCAGCTCTAGGGCGGAGACGCCCACACCAAACAGAAAGCAAACAAGCAGAACCTCCATGCTCATCAGCAAACCACACAGAAGCCAGCTTCTCGCCGCTGCCTCCCTGTCCGCTGCTGTGGCCCAGCCTCAGTCTTCTTGCTGACAGTAGAGTGCAGTCCCTTCTCCACGCAGTGGCCCTAGTGATCTGGCTACTTTCTAAGCTCAACAGCTGTCCTGAGCTGGCCTGAATTCAGAGAGAAAGCTTACGCCTAACACAGTTCCAAGGCCCTAAGTCACCTGAGCCAACCCTTCCCCACTGCGCTGGGAGCACCAGCCACACCTTTCTGGAAGCTGACAACCCTGCTGCTCTCTAGGGCCTTTGCTAGTCTGCCACTCCTCCCGCCACAGCCTGTTTCAGCCGGTCCTGTCCCTCCCTCCCCTGGCTGCCCCCTGCTAAGCTGGTCTCCTGGCCTTCTGCCCTCTCCTTGATTTCTTCCCATGTTGCTTGTCAGTGCCTGCTGTGTGACATGCTTGTTTCCTTACTCTCTCCACCGACTAAAACCTGAGTTTTTAATGTATTCATTAATGCGTGGCCCGAAGGGGAGAGGTGGGGAGAAGTAGGTGGCTGAGAGGCCCCACAGGGACCGGTGCAGGGTGGGCAGGTGTCGGCGGGGACCAGGCTAGAGCTGGCCCTCGGGAAGCGAAGACTGCATTGAGTGGAGGGGCGGCCGGGCCAGCAGCCCATTGCATTGCTTGCCCAGGGCCCAGAAAACAGAAGACACAGACCCTGCTGACAAATTATTAAAAGTTCCCTACATAGCGAGATCCTGTCTCAAAAAGACAAAAACAAACCAAACACCTGAAAGTGCCCTAAGGTGTTGCACCTGAGCATTAAACAAGGGTAGGTCCCTTCTGAGCCCAGATCATGGCGCAGCCACTAAGCACCAGGACCAAAATCCAGAGCCCCAGGTAAGACGGCGGTGCTCTTCTGAAACCACAGCCCAGAGCTCCCGGATCAGCTGAGGCCCAGCACACGGCCCTCCTGCCCGAGCGACCAGAGGGACATCCCTGCAGCCAGCTCCAGCACCCCTACTGATACCCAGCTGCCGCCAGCACATCGCCCTGGCAATCAGGTCTCCTCACCAGTCTCCCTCCCAGGAAGCTCCTGTAGCAGAAGCATGGGCCGGCACCAGGGTTCCTTCTCAGGGTAGAGGTCCTGCTGGGTGTCCAGCTGCTCCCTCAAGCCGGGCTGCAGAGCCACTCTGCTCCCCCGTGGCGCACATGGGGAATGGGGTCACCTGCGGGCCTGCACCTTGTGGTCGATGAACCCCCAACACCTCATCCCCAACTCCTTCAAAACAGCTGCTGAGGCTGCTGTGGGGGACCCTGGCAGCGGGCAGTGGAAGTTTAAACTCACTTGCTGTCTTCCTGTTCAGCGCAGGAAGAGAACACCCTCTTCTACCTCTCCAGCCTTCACCTGTCCTCCGTCACGACTAGCTCCAGTTCATGCCTGAGATATTAATCGGAATCACCTCGCGGCCGTGCTGTTATCGTGGTCCCGCTCACTGGTTCAAAATAACTGGCAGAAGAGGCTCTGAAAATGTAAACTATAGTTCAGGGCCCAAAGAAATATAAATAATATAACTTTCATCATATATCATTTGTTGGTATGAAAATAAAGTAGTTCTCAACTGAGAGTGCTTTTTCTTCCAAGGACACTTGTGGCAGCATCTGGACAGGGCAGGAAGAGGCTGAAGAGCCTGGCAGATAACCTACAACACTCTACTGACCTTCAGATCATCCTGCCCCGGATATCAAAAGAGCTGGAGGTCCAAAGGCTGTGGAATGGTCTATTTGCTACTTTAAATTGGAGCTTCCAGTTCATGAACCCTAAGCCAGATATCCTAAAATGAAGAGTAGTTTTTTTTTGTTTTTTTTTTTTTTTGAGACAAGGCTCCTACTCTGAGGTCCAGACAGGCCTTGAACTCACTATCCTCCTGCCTCAGCCTCCTGAGTACTGGGATTACAGACAGGTATCTGTCACGATACCCAGCTAAAAGCCTTTATAAAAGCAATGAAAAATGTGATTTACACTTTAAAAGGAAAAGTATAACGTAATAAGTAGTAACAGCAGTAGCACACAAAACCTGAAGCATTTGATCAGAGGTGCAGAACCATGGCCAGCGGATGTTTAGGAGGACGCTGGGTCACAGAGTGATCACCATGAGAGCAGGCAAAGCAGACGCCCCCAGGGTAGCAGACTCCTGGGTGTGGCACCCCAGCCTGGCAGGTACAACACAGGGGGAAAGTCGCTGCGCCCCGGGGACGGACCAGCAGGCCTCCCCGGTGCTGCCAAGCCATGGTCCAGAGCAAAGCCGGGGCTCAGGAAGGGACGCACTTGGAAATACCCAGGCCCTGTCCATCCGTCCACCCGCCGCGGAGGGAGCACACCTCTCTCCTGCCTACCGTGAAGGTCAAAGGATAGGAGCCCCGCACTGAGGCCCCGCGGCTCGACGCCGTCCCGCGGGGTGTCTACGAGACCCCGTGAGCCCCGGGGGGTCCCCAGCACACCAGACGTGCCATAAATGCCTAACGACCCCATCTGCAGGCCGGTTGGGTCGCTACGAGGCGACAGGTGTCACGTTCCGGTTGCCAGGAGCCCCGGGTGTCCCCGGCCGGCCGGGAGTCCAGAGGCCTCGGCCAGAGCCGCCCCCGCCCGCGCCCGCGCCCGCGCCCGCGCCCGAGCCCACGCCCCACCTACCGTGACCCCGTACTTGAGCGCCAGCCCGGCGAGCGTGTCCCCGGTGCGGACGCGGTGCTGCACGAGGCGCGCGGGGTCCCCAAGGCCCAGGGCGCGCGCGCGGCCGGTGCTGCCGTAGCTGCGGGCCTTGGTGCGCGCCAGGCCCAGCGACAGCGCAGCATCCTCAGACGCGGGCCCGGGGCGCGGCGCGGGCGGCCGGGCGGCCATAGTCCCGGGAGGCGCGGAGAGGGCGCCGCTCCGTCCTCCTGCTCGGCGCTCAGCGGGGCCGCGGGCCGAGTATGTGCAGGGGGAGGAGCGGGGCCGACGCGCGCCCGCTGCAGCCCGGACGCCGGCTCCTCCCTGCGGCCGGGGCGGGAGCGGAGCGGGGGCGCCGGGCCAGGAGCGGGCCGCGCTGCCTGGCGCGCGGGGAGGCTGAGGCAGGAGGATCGCAAGGGCAAGCCCTGCCCGGGGAACCTGGCGAGACCCTGCCTCAAAATAAAAATACTGAAAACGGCTGGAGATCTAGAAAGCTCACCGCGAAGGCCCTTACTCCACAGTGTCACGACCTAAGCAGATAATGTATTGATTTCTTAGGCCGGGGTACTTCCCTCTCCCCACCTACTGCTCAGTTGCCCTCCAGTCCAGGCCAAAAAACTGCTTTCTGGTCCATGTCATCGGCCTGCGCCCCCCCCAAGAGCGCCCCAGGGCTTCGGGGTGCCGCACCTAGTCCACTCCACAGGGCTGCGGGCTTTTTCCTAGCACCATCTTACTTCTTACCGGGTCTCCTTCGACGGTGGAAGACCCCAACCGCCCAGCATCCTACGCAACCCACCCAGGCTCTCGCCCAACTTTCCGGACTGCCGCTTCTGCGCTGGGCCTCTCTCCAGGGACAAAGCTCACGGGTGGTCACCGGTGGCCACAATGGTCACACGTAACTCAAAGGTGGGTTGGGCACTGGGAGGCAGAGACTCTGGTTGGACTTTACTGCTCTGCTGGACAGAGCTCGGGAACATAAAAGCACGGGTCAGAGAGGAACAAAGGGTCCTCCCACTGTCGGCCCACAGCGGCCTAAACCCACCTACTCGAACGAAGTTACAAGTTCGCTGACTCCAGGCGAGAGGCATAAAAGGCTTTATTAGGCAAGAATTTAAAGCACAAATACAAAGAAATAGAGGGCAGGCCCTAGGAGAGAGGGACAGACCTCATGAGCTCCGTCATTTGTGAGCCCCGGGGCATCTTTAGGATGCTTGGGGACCCCGAGTGCGAGCTTCGGTCACCCTCCGGCCGTGGCTGGCTGCCAGCCCAGCCGTTCAGCGTCTGAGGCTGAGACCCGGCGCCCAAGCACACTGCGCTGGCCCAGGAGTAGGAGGGGGCGGAGGCAGGAAGTGAGATTTGCAGATGAAAGCGTAGCCCCAGGTTCAGTGTGTTTTCAGACATTTATTAGTTATTTTGAGTTTCCTGGAAGAGAAAAAAGGCTGTAAGTAACTTTTGTTACTGCAATGTTTCTTAAAAGTACAGGTGCAAAATTCTGGTCGTCCTCCTTGTCTCCTTTCAACCTACTTCTGCCTCACTCACCACCTACTCCAAACTCCTCCCAGGAGCTCAAGGACAGCAGCAAAGGTGTAAACCCATAGTGGCCTCCCAGCAGTGCCAATGCCATAAAAATACAGGTGATCATCAGATGTTCTAAAGCAGGATAGAAGACATAAAATACAGACAGAAAGGAGTCAACGAAACCATAGCCAAAAATTATACTTGTAAGAAGACTGCAAACTGGCCATGGTGGTGCTCACTTGTAATCCCAGCACTTGGGAGGCTGAGGCAGGAGGATTGCCACAAATTCCAGGCCAGCCTGGGCTACATAGGGAGTTTAAGGCCAACCTACTATAGAGTGAGATCCTGTCTCAAAAAATAAACAGGGCTGGGGATATAGCTCAGTGGAATAAGCGCTTGCCTAGCAAGCGCAGGGTCCTGAGTTCGATCCCCAGTACCGCAAAAAAATAAATAAATAAATAAAAATAAACAAACAGACAAACAAACCCCACAACTTCCAGGATCCAGCCAAAGTTACCCAAAATGATGAAAATTGCTATTCCTTTGTTTAAATTCAGAGTCCCTCTCTGCCTAACCAATCACACCCAAAACTCCTTAGGAAATGAACACTCCATAAATTCACTTCATTGAGAAAGTGAAGAACAGGAGTACCCTTGTAAGATAAAGCAACAGGTTGAGTGAACTCAAAGAATGTTCGCATTGCCTATTTTTTTTGAGTAAACGCCCACAGCTATAGAATGGACTAACACCCCTGTGGTGGGTGCCTTTCCCTGGACTTCTACATCCTTTCAAGAGAGGTATAAATGTCCCCAAGTCCTAAACATAGTACGTCTCCTTTCTCTGATCATCTGCACCCTGCTCTTGAGTATGTCTTAAATCTCTAAGAAACCCTTACTGATGAGTCCTGAAAATTCTTCCTCCACAGACGTTGGCGAACCTACTGCAAGAGTGTGGGTTCAATTCCTTATTTCAGCCTCCTGGGACCCGAGACCCAGCCTGGTGACAGGTGGATTAGGGAAGAGTGGAGGTATCCACTGTTCTTGGTCCAGGACACAAGAGACGGGCAGAACCTCGAGATCTAATACATACCAGAGATCTGGTAAGGTTTCAAAAAAGAAGCCTCTTCCTTCAGAGACGTGACTGTCTAGCAAAGACAGCACGTGACATGTTTTCCACTCAGATGGTTTACTGAAGCAGTGATGTGCACCTGGAACCCCAGCGTTCTGGAAGGCTGAGGCAGGAGGATCACAACTTCAAGCCCAGCCTGGACAACTCAGCAAGTTAGCAAGACCCTGCCTCAAAATAAAAAGTAGAAAAAGGTTGAAGATGTACCTCAGTGTGAAGACCCTGGTTCAGTTCCCAGTACTAAAGAAAAGCTACCGGGGCACTGGATGCTTCTGGTTAAAGAACTGGGCACGCGAGGCATTATCACATGTCCAGAAGGCAGGGGTCCATAGCCAGTTAATTGTGGATACTGCTGCAAGCTGTATTTCCTGTTTCGAAGATTCACAGTGCACGTTGGAATCCCAAAAGGTGCCTGACACTTCATTTCTCAAACTCATGACCGAATGGAAACTCCGTCCTCAGAATCCTCACTGTTTGAGAAACGTTAGGTTAAAGAAGGGAAAGACAAGCCTAAAAGAGGAAGAATCAGGAACATAATTTGACAATATGAAAAGACAGATTAAGGATCCGTTAGGTTCTTGCTGTACCCCCAGGAAGGAACAGCAGTGAGAATGAGGAGAAAAAAATAGGCAAGAGGCAAAAAGCTGGGATCAGGTGGAGGTCCTCTCTCCTGAGCAGGGAAGGGGAGCCGCCCCCCGAAAGTAGAGGTTTATTTATATCCTTGTGAGGTTGATTAATTTCCAGCAGACTGCCCAGCAATCAGTTAAAAAGTTACAACTGTTTGTTTGCCCGTGCTTCAAGGAGCTCCCATGTTTTTGGGCTGGCTTCATCCTGTACATGTAATTATTTTCCAGCTTCAGCGGCTCCCAACAGACAGGACCGTAGGTCCCTAAAATGAGGGGCAGAAAATGAGGCATTGGGAGGTTGGCAGGGGTGAACTGCTTTACAGAATGACCAGATGTCTGTGAAAATCTCTCTCAAAAGTGTACAGAGAATGGAAAGCCAGCCTATTGAGAGCCTCTAAATTGGTCACACGAGGTCCAGTGGATTGCCAGCGCCTGACCCTGGACAATGGTCATCATGCCCAGAAGGTCTCAAGTTCTGGCCATGTTGAGCACCATCAAGAACCCTTCCCAGTCTTCGTTGAGGCCCAGGAGGTTTACATTTGTAATCTCAGGAGAAGTTATTGGAATTCTAGTGGGTTAATTCCAATCTACCACTTCCAGTGCAACCCACAGTGAGGACAAAGGCAGTAAGGCATATTTGTAGTTATGTGGAGCCGAGGGGTCCCAAGTCCAGCCAGTATGATGGCTATCCAGAACAAAGGCCTCAACCCAGGGCTGAACCTGGGTTTTATTCATTCATGAAGATGTGAGTGGCTTGAGGATGAGTGACCGTGAGAATGGCAGGAGATACGTGAATGCCCTGAGCTGGGCTAGGTAGGAGGCCTGAAATCCCCTCTGCCATATGAAGAGAGAAGGATATGCAGAAAGAGTAATGTGCATAACATAATTGAGATAGTATCTAATGTTTTGGGGTCAGTGCTTTAGCTCTGATGTGTAATATTTGAAGCCCCAGAAAGTCATAGCCTCTCCCAGACAGTGGTGGCATGGTGCAGTGGCTCTTCATCCTGCCTCATCCTGGTTCACACGAGAGAAAAATGGGGGGTCTGGGGAAACACCGCCTGCTGTCTTCAAAGACTACCATCAGCACCTCAGCCGAATGGATCTGCCTTGCTTAAAGCCAGCTGAAGGGACAAGGAAAAGTCCCAGGCAGCTCTGTGCGTGCCAATACATGGAAGCAGGGTCAGGCTCAGCCAAATGGAGACAACCGCTCCTCCTCCAAGAGTGGCGCCCGGGCCGTCCTCCACAGCAGCCCACTTCCTAGGGCTAATTTCTAAATTGTCTCTGGTTATTTCTAGCTTCTCCAGCTGAAAAACATCTTGTCCTAGGAAACCCCTCTGTTATAAAATACACTAGAATCTGTCACCCTCGTCTCAGGGCTGTCTCCGAGATTTTTTTTGGCAGTCATCAACACTGTTTCGCTCCATTCTTAGAAATTAATCAACTTGAATTACTACATACTTAGTAAGTGCTCAGTAATTTTGTAGTTGGAGTTCTGTACAGTTGCTTTCCCCTAGATACCTAAGCTATTTACAGGTATCCCAGCTTCCTGTCAACAGTATGTGTATTTCTCTTTAATTCAGAGAATAAAAGTCAGTATCTACAGTTTGGTTTTTTTCCCTCTTGCACCAGGACTTCAACATTTCTTTCATTTTTTATTTTTTATTTATTTATTTTGGTTTTTGGAGACAGGGTCTCGCTGTGTAGTTCAGGCTGACCTTGAATCCACTTGGCCTTGGACTCTTCCGAGATCCTCTTGCCTCAGCCTCCCAAGTGCTAAGATTAGAAGCAAGTACTAACATGCCCTGATAACTTGGCTTTTGAATATATCTGCTTAGAACAGAGTGCAAACTTCACAGTGCAAGGTGAAACACTAGCAGCACTTCCTGCAAGAGAAGAGGAAGTCTTCTACTGCTGTTGCTGTTTAATGCTGCGTGGGCTCCTCACTGACACAGTGGGAGAAGGAGGACAGAGAAAAAAAAGTCTGAAGTGAAACTAACCACTGTTCACAGATCACAGGTACTGCGCTTCAGTTCCGGTCCCCCTGCTGCCCATAATTAAAGACTTTTCTGTAGCTCATGGTGCTGTGGGAGGTGCTGCACCTTTACAAAGTGAAGCCAAGTTGGAAGTCCTACAGCCAGATGGGGACAGACTTCTGTCAGGGGACACAGAGACCCTGCCCCCTTTCCTAGCTACTGTGAAGCTAAGCAGCTTTTTCAGGCCCTGCCACAACATCCTGCTCACCCCACCCTCACCCAAAAGATAATGGGACAAAGTGACCATGGAGTGGGACCTCTGAAGCTGTAAGCCAAGTAAACCTTTCCTCGTTATAAATTAATGATCTCAGGTATTTTGTCACAGTGACAGGATGCTAACATGGTCAGCAATAATAACTGTTGACAGGCAACATAAACAATGTCCAGACTGGAATTTTACGCCCCATTAATAGTTCATCAAAGTTACAAGATTCAAGATCAGGGTACAAACATCAACGGTGTCAATCAGAAAATGTAAGTTTGAAAAAGATGACATTCTAGACATCAACAAGAAAAAAATCCAGGTATAAAAATCTTAGCCAAAGAGATGCATGCTTTATACAGATAAATATAAAATACAAATATGGATAAATATAAAATAGAAATATAAAATGTTATTGAATGACATTAAACTGTAAATTAAAAAGAGATATAACCTGTTTATAAATGGGAGGTACAAAGTAACGAAAATATAATTCCCTTCCCAATCTAATGTATCAACTCATTCAAATTCCAACCAAAATCACTACAGGATTCTCCAAAGGATGGGACAAGATTATCCTAAAACTTCCATGAAGGAGGATAGCATAGAAGAGACACCATTCCTGACAAATAAGAAAGGACCGGTGCTCATAGCCCTCGAGACTTCTACTAAAACTCTGAGAACTAAGCCAGTGCCAGTACCAACGTGGAGCCTGGCAAACGGAGCAGGAACCCAGTGAGGTGGGCCTGGAACCAGGCCATCACGCTGGGAGCCTCATCTGGAACAGTTCTCAGCCCACCTCACCAGCGGTCGTAGGGATGAGGAACCCAGGAGGCAGTGACCTGGAGCCCTGCCCTGCCAGACACAGGGCTGTCTCAGCCGTGACACAATCGGTCAGGAAAACCAAGCCTTAATGCTTCCATACCAGCATCCTTTTAACCTTGGAATGGCAAAGGATGTCTTAAGATAGCAAACTATAAACCACAAAGAAAGAAGACTGGTGGATTCTGTATTTCAGCGTTCAGCACAGCGCATTCGAAGACATCACTGACGCTGAAAGAACCAGAGGAAGGGAACAGGCTTGGTGCAGTAGGGGTGGGATTGGCGTGAGCAGTTTCCGCTGGGGCCTTAGCGAGGCTAGGCTGCGTGGGACAGAGAGGGACACAGCACTGCTGGTGACGTGTTCTGGAAAGATGCCAGTCTGTCCCTTCCTCCTGTCCACTAGGCTCTGCTGGCCGGAGCAGAAAGATACAGCCTGGCTGCGCATCGCAGAGAGTAAGGTGGCCAGGCGTGGGGCTGAGGGAGACACAGAACCCAGACCCTTCCCATGCCAGGCTCTATCCGAGGAAAGATTCTGAGCGCTGCCTGGCCAGGTTGTGTGTGCAACCTAACACAAGCCTTCAGTGAGTGCCCTTTCGGAGATAACGGAGGAGGAAGAGGAGGAGGAGAGTTATTTCAGTAGCAGCTACAACCTCAAAAGGGGAAGGTGGCCTTACTTAAGAGTAAGTCTCATGCACCCTCATTCGGCCTCGTATTCCACAGGGTTACTGAGCGTCTGAGGGACACAGGCAAAGTCACCATGCCCTCGCCCTCCAGGAAGTCAGTGGAAGAGCTGGGCGTGGTGGCACATCCCGTAATCCCAGTATTCTGAGGGGGTAAGGCAGGAGAATCACAAGTTTAAACCCATCCTGGGAAATTTAGCAACTTAGGGAGACCCTGTCTCAAAATAAAAAATAAAAAAGGACCTTGAGTTGAATTCCCAATAACACACACAAACACCACACACACACACACACAGAGTCAGTAAAGAATTCAGTCTGTAGAAGAGAAAAAAACATCCCTCCAACCCTGGTTAACATAAATTTTAAAATTCAGTAATCAGGCCAAGTGTGGTGGTGCACACCTATAATCCCAGCACTTAGGAGGCCGAAGCAGAAAAATCCCTGAGTGCAAGGCCAGCCTGGACTACATAGTGAGACCTTGACTCAAAAAAACCCAAAAAAAGAAAAATAAAATCACCTCAGTAATCATAGCAGAATGGGAAATTCAGCAGGTATACGTGAATAGTGCCTCCCAACCAAATACCTCCCACAGTTTAGAACTGGAAGCGCAACACAGAGGAGACCCTCCAGCGCCTGCAAGCATCAGCCTGTCTCAAGATTACCACCAAGTATTGCCAAGGCTCTTCACCCCGTCCTGCACGTCCGCCCCTGCCCGGAGCCCCCTGTTCCCCCGGGGCGATCTGCAGGCAAAACCGCCCTGAACACAGGATACTGAGGCCTAAACTTCCCAGCACAAGCAGCTAGGGGGAAACAGAGACCTAGACTAAATTCCTCTGAACCTGACAGGACGTTTGAAATCCACAAGTAGGTTCAGCTCTAGATGAATCCCAACACTCAGTTGTTGACTGCGCCCAGGAAGGATGCTGGGAAAGAACGGAACCAAGCTCTCTGCCTGGAGGACAGTCTCTGCTCTAGCAGGGGGCCATACATTGAAGAAACCCTAAAATGGAAGTATTAGATACTTTCCTTTAAAAGGGGACACTTTTTCTTTATATAAGTAAGTAAATCACAAAATCAAATTTTTTCCTTTTCTTTAAGGCTAAAATAATGTTAAATAAAATAAAGCAAAACAAAAATTGTATAGAAGGCCGGGGTTATGGCTCAGTGGCACAAGCGCCTGCCTGGTAAGTGCAAAGTCCTCAGTTTGATTCCCAACACCAACAAAAAAAAAAGACAAGTTATGTTTTTAAAAAAAAAAAAAAAGTAAAGCCGAGCATGGTGGTGCATGCCTGTAATCCCACTACTTGGGAGGCTGAAGCAGGAAGATCTGTTGTAAGTTTGAAACCAGCCTGGGCTACAAAGTGAGCTCAAGGCCAGCCTGAACTGCATCATGAGACCCTGTCTCAAAAAGAGAAAATATATAGAAAATACGAGATTTTCATTATAAATATAACTAGAAAAAGTCTTACTATCTAGAATATATGAAAATATCTACAAACTATTGAAAGAAAAATGCTAGAAAAATTGTCAAATGTATGAACAGGCCCCATAGAGAAAAGGAAACTCATGTGCCCACTGAGCCTGTGAAGAGCCATTCAATCACACCAGTAAGCAAAGAAATTCAGTTTAAAACCACAATCACATAGTCACTAGGACAACAAAAATGGTAAGGTTGTATAATCCTTTTACTGTTCTGCTGGAGTCAGTTTTCCTACATTTTTTGAGGGTTGTTTTTTTGTTTTGTTTTTTGGGTTGTTTTGGTTGAGGACTTTCTTTTTTTAAATTTTTGTCTTTTTTTGAGACAGGGTCTCACTATGTAGTTCAGGCTAGTCTTTTTTTTTTTAATGTGGTACTGGAGATCAAACTCAGGACCTTGCACATAAGCAGGCGCTTATGCCACTGAGCTATATCCCCACCCCGTGGTTGAGGACATTCAAATCTAGATTCATAGGAGATATTGATCTATAATTATTTTTCTGTTGATGTCTTTTGTTTTGATATCAGGATAATATTGGCCTCATACAATAAATTAAGCAATCCTCTCATCTTTTTTTTTGAAAGAGTTAAAAATTGGTGTTAATTTTGTAAATGCCTTGTAGAATTCAGCAGTGAGGTCATTTGTCCTGGACTCTTCTTTGATGGAAGACTTTGATTCAGTCTCTTATAGGTCACTAAGATTTCTCTGTTTCTTCTTGATTCAGTTTAGATAATCTATGTGTCCCTAGGAATTTGCTCACTTCATATAGGCTGTCTAATTCAACGGCATGTTCATCAGTCACTGTCCTGTCACTGTGATGGCAGCGCTGACTCCCACACTTGGAGGAGGAGTTTGTGTAGCTCACCGTCTCAGAGAGTTCAGTCCATGGCCCACTGCTTCCAGGGTAGACCAGGCTTTCATGGATCCTATTGTTTTTCAAGCCTGTATTTTATTTTTGCTTCCATCTTCATTTATTTCTTTCTGTTAGCTTTGGGATTGCTCTGTTTTTCTTTTTCTAGTTTATTGAGTTACAAAATTAGGTTATTTATCTGATTTCTCTTTTTTGTTACTGTAGCCATGTACAGCTCTCCATTTCACCCTGGACATTGCCTTCCCTGCATCCTCTGTGCTTTTACCTATGGTATTCATAGCTGCATGTTGCGTAGAAAAATGAGAACAAATGCTCTAGAGTTATCTATGCTAATACAGGTGAGTCTTAGAAGCAGAGTTAAGGGACTTTCCGGAAGATGGCGACCAGATAGGCAGCAGAGAGAGAACCTCCCAGAGGATTACCACCCAAACTATGAAATATAGCAATATGAAGACAGAAATGAAGACTTCCGGGAAGAAGACGACCAGCCGAGAGAGCAAGTGCGGAGGGAAGAATGGCTTCAGCTCCTGAACCCAACAGACAATGCGCTACTGGGACAAACTGCGCCAAACTGGGCAGCACTCCAGGATCCTGCTCAGAACCCCACCCCCGCAGCCAGCGCTGCGCGAACTGGAGCAACAGCAACCGGCCGGCGGGATTTCTGAGTCGGGGAAAATCTCCATCCAGGGAAAAACATCTGAACGGCACTCCTGTCTGCACGATCACAGGGTGAGTTAAGTGTGCGCTCTAACCGGTTTTTCCTGAATCGGGAAGAAGCTCAGCTCATCGAGAGACATCAAAGCAGCTTCAAGGACTGCGGGATCTCCCGGGTGGGAAGACCTACTTAGGCGCCCCAACGGGTTTTGTGAGGGGGGAAGGAGCTCCACCCAGGGAGGAACACCTGAGTAGCCTATCTGCAAGAATCCTCGGGTGGTGTGGTGAGCTGTTTATTTGCCCCGGCCAGGTCTTGGGGTAGGGAGTAGAAGCGGAAATCTCAGCAGACAGCTTAAGGGACATTCTCCCAAAGAGAAGGAATCATTGGAGCAGCCTCTGCAGCAGACCTTTGCCTGCTGAACTGTCTGTGGAATTTATAGCTCCACAGTTTGAATCTGATACCCAAAAATGGGAAAACAGAGGAACAAAACGCAGTCT
>PVLD010027939.1:0-20075 GCA_004027595.1 Dinomys branickii
ATGAGTGCCAAACCAGCATTGGAAAAAGCACTAAAAGATATTCTAGACAGAGAAAAAAGAGACCACAATCCCAAGAACAGCTATAGAAATAACTCCCTAAACAGAACAAATAATTAAACAGTCAGCAAAAGAAGGAAAACTTCAAATAAATAACATGACTAGAATAAGACAGAAAGGAGAGAGGTACGTACCCTGAACTGAAGAAGATGCTCAATAATTTCTAAGTCAGTCAAATTAAAAATAACTCCATGTTTAGATACACTTTCAGTGAAACTGCCTAGCCAAAGAACAGCTTTTAACATTAGGCAGAAAAGGCAAACTATACAGAAGAATGACATGAGAACTGACTTGACAGCAGCAGTGGCATCTGGTAGAAATTTCAATGGTATCTTCATTAGTCTATGACAGTGCCCAGCCAATGATTCCTGTAAAGGGGTAGGCAATAATTATTTTAAGCTTTTTGTGTCTCAAAGGCTGTTTTATTTTTTGTTTTTTTTTGGGGGGGCCTTTTACCCCCACATAATACTTTCAAATGTGGAAACCATTTTTACCTAAAGGGCCAGAACTGAGTATAGGCTGGATACCCAAACAAACACACATTCTGAGAAAAGTGAGAGGAAAGATTATTGTGCAGTAGCTTAAATGCATGAGTGTGTGTTTTGAAATGATTAGGATGGAACAAAGCTCTATACTGTGGAACAACCATGCAAGAAGTGACAGCTCCACACAGGATGCATCCTATTGGCACTTTACATGACTACCCTAAGCCTAATGGATTAACATGTGCTTTTCTGTACTTCGCTGTTATCATTTAAGCAAATGTATTCACTTCTTTCACATATCAATGTTGGAGTAGGTGCTGGGGATGGAATTATGTTCACTGATCTTCTTCACCCCTCTCACTTTTGCTCTTTTTTAAAAGTCTGGTTTACTGAGGTAATTTACATACAGAAAATGGTGCCTCTTTTTAAATTTAGACACTTGTGAGTGTGGACAAAACATACAGCCATAGCCATGTACCTACACTTCAGTCATTATATAAAACCATTCCATTATCACCAAGTTACTGCTTACCTCCTTTTTTAAGAGAACTCTTTCCCCAGCCTTCAGCCATCAGCCCTTGGGAGCCACCAATCTCTTTTCTTTCTCTATAGTTTTGTGTTTTGAGTCCATAGCTTTTTGCATCTGTTCTTTTGCTTAGTATAATTTGTTTGAGGTTTATCCCTTTTTTGTGTACGGTAGCTACATATCTCTTTCCATTAGCTTTTTGCATCTGTTCTTTTGCTTAGTATAATTTGTTTGAGGTTTATCCCTTTTTTGTGTACGGTAGCTACATATCTCTTTCCATTTCCAAGTAGGATTCCATTATATGGACATGATACAATTTGTTTACCCATTCATTAGTTGAAAAGCATTATTGTTTGTAGTTTTTATGATCTATAAAGCTTTTATATACATCCTTGTACAAAGTTTTCTGTCAATGTAATTTATTATTTCTCTTATATAAACATGTAGGAGTAGTACTACTGGATTCTATACAAAAATGGATGTTTAAAGAAAAATGCCAGACTTTTTTCTAAAGTCAACATGCCAGTTTGCATACACATGAGCAGTGTATGAGACTTCCTTCTGTTGCATATTGTTGCTAGCAATTTGCATTATTAGCTGGTATGGTTGTTTTAAAAGTAGCCATTCTAACGTAGCCATTCTAACAAGTATATACAGTAGTTCAATTCCATTATAACTTGCATTCCTGTAATAGCATCTTTTTTATTGTGGTGGAATGTCAATTCAAATATATTGCTCATTTACATTTTTTAAGTTTTATTACTGACATTTGAGAGTCTTTATATTCTGTAGAGAAAACCATGACAAGAGTATGATTTATTAATATTTTCTACCAGTCTGTGACTTGTCTATTTCTTAACAGGTGCCTTTGACACAGCAGAAATGTTGATGAAATCCAATTTATTGAGCTTGTTCTCTTTTGTATTATGCTTTTGGTCTTGTACTTGACACGTCCTGTCAAACCCAGAGCTATACAGATTTTCTCCTGTGTTTTCATCTGGAAGTTTCATAGTTCTTACATTTAAATCTTTGATTCATTTTGCTTTAATGCTTTTTATCTGGTGCAAGGCATGAGTTCAGATTTGAATAGTTTTTACATATACATATCAGTTGTTCATGTGCCATTTATTGGCAAGACTACCCTTTTCCTCTTGAGTTACCTCAGCATCTTTGGCAAAAGCAAGTGACAATACATGTGTAGATCTTTTTCTGTATGCTCACTTTGTTCTCTGAATCTGTGCATTCGTTGTCACCAATAACACAGGTGTGAGTCCCTCCTTTTACTGAAGACTGGAAATCAGATAGCGTAAGCCTGCCTTGTTCTTTTTCAAAATTCATTTGACCATTTCTAGTTATTTGATTTTTGTTTTTCAAAGCCTCACTATTCACATCTTTTCCACATCTGCGCCACTTAGTGGCTAGTCTGGGACCTGCATAGTCTAGATATTTGCTTAGTTCCATTACGGCTCTTTATATGCTGTGCTGTTCAGGATCTGATCCTTGCGTATTCAGTTTAGTGGTGGGCGCAGGAATTCACAAACAACTTTGTCTGATTGCTTCCATGATCATCTCCCTCTCCACAATCTCCAAATCCTTGCTTGTTCTCTGTGACTCCTCTTTTTTATTCTTCAGCCAGAATGATAGGCCTTTAATTGCTTGATTCTACCATGGGCTCCTCATTCTTTACCTGCATTGAGGGCCAAGTGAGCCTAAGACTAAAAGAGAAAACACATGCTGACAGTCAGCTCCTCTTCTTTGTGCCTCAGCTCCTCCAGTGGTAGGAAAATGTTTCATTTCTTGTAGAGTTTTAGCCACCTACAGCATCCTTTTTCCTAACATCAATTCTGTCACCACCTCCACTACCACCATGCAGGGGATGATGGAGTCAGGTAACAAGAGTGTGGGGGAAAAAAGGTGTACAGCAGCAACCAAGAGTAAAACAAACCAGAAAACCCCAAACAGTATTTACTCCTTTCCTTTTGAGTGCTACAATTTCCCTTTATTATTTTTCAAAACAGAACAGGAAGTACTGATTTTTCACTGAGATGGAAAAGGAAGACTCCTCAGCACCATATGTGCCTCATAGGAGTCTTGAGGGCTCCTACTGGATTACCCCGAAGCCCCTGCCATTTGTGAGGAGGAGGCTGCTCTGTGGGGAGACGGGGGAGGCCCAATGCAAAAGGAAAACAAAAGCCCCCAAATAAAACCAGCATAGGCAGCCAGGCCCCAGAACTACCGTTCTTTGGGATTTACCCTTGGCCATGCCTGAGTGCCTTTCTTTCCCATCCTTTACAGTAAAGGTATGACTCACAAAACTCATTTACTACCATTCTCTTCCTTTTCTTCAGTTGATTCTTTTTTTTAGACAGAGTCTCCTTGTGTAGCCTCAGCTGGCCTTGAACTCACAGAGATCCTCCTGCCTCAGCTTCCTGAGTGCTAGGTATGCACCTTCAAGCACCGGCCCCTCAGTTGATTCTTGTCTGCTCCTCAACCTTCTTCAGCATAGAAAATAGTGAAATAAAAAATCTATCTGCTGGAGGAACTCAAGAGGCTGGAATAAAACTTAAGAAGACAGAAGGAAGATGAGAGACATATGCTGGGGAAGAACCTTCTCTACCTACCAGGTGTTTCTTACAGTAGGGCTTCTCCCTTTGTGACTATATGGCCACAATCCCCTGTTGATCACGGTGTGCATGTTCCTGTCTCCCTCTTGTGGTGCTGCAGTGCTGTCTTTTTATATGGCTGAAACAAAATACATACCACCTGAGGTTAAGGGACAAAAGGTTTATTTAGCCCACAGTTCGTAGAGGTTTCAGTTCATAACCAGCTGGCTCCAAGGCAGGGTGGCCTGGCAGAGGGGCATTACTGAGAAAAAACAGTCCACGGCATGACGGGCAGACAGAAGGCAGCAAAGCAGTGAAGTAGCAGTAGCTGCAACCAACCTTGCTTTTATATTTCATCCAGGCTACCTGCCATGTGGGTGGTGCCACCCACATTCAGGGTGGGACACCCTTAATCCCAGCATCACACACCTAAGAACAGCACCACACACCTAATCCCAGTGTCACACATCCTAGATCAATCATCTCCGAAGAATCCCACCTATGAACACATGAGATTTGGGGGTGGGAGGCATCCAGATATAAGCCATAGGAAATGCAGAGCACAGACAGTGAGAAATCTATAGTCTACTGTCGCATGTATTGGCCTTCTTAACTTTGTCAAGAAGCAAACTCTCTTCTTCAGAGTAGCATAACTAACTGTTCTAAGCAAGGAAAACATGACTTCAGTGCACTTTAGTTTCTTTAAAAATCATGACAGCTGCACTTGTATATACACATGGGCTTAATTTCTTTTTCTTTTTTAATGGGAATGGGACTAATTATTTAGAGAAAGCCTATGTCTGGATGACCTTCTTGATGAAAGATTTTAATCTGCAACACACAGAAGAAAAGCCTAAATTTATGAGTGAACAATCAGGTTGGGAAGGAAACATACTTGAATTTTCTTTTCTTTTCTTTTCTTTTCTTTTCTTTCTTTTCTTTTTCTTTTCTTTTTTTTTTTGTCTTTTTGAGACAGGGTCTGGCTGTGCAGTTCAGGATGGCCTTGAGCTCACTTTCTAGCCCAGGCTGGTCTCCAACGCACAACAATCCTCCTGCCTCAGTCTCCTGAATGCTGGGATTATAGACGTGTACCACCATGCCTGGCCTCATTCATTTTTTTTACTACTAAAGAATGTTTCCACCAGTCTCTTGACCTAAGCACCCTACAATTTTGGAAAATCTCTATATTGCTTAGGGTTTGCTACAGAAATACATATATACTGACTTTATGATATATACTGACTACATATATAAATGGGGCTATATATATATATGAATTTATGAAATAGGTTTACAGTGGCTACATTCAGAATCAGAAGTGGAAGACGTAAATGGGCAGTCTGTGCTCTGGAGAGCTGGAGGATCCAGTCCAAGGTCAAAGACCTCACTACAGAGTACCATCCAAGTCCATATCATGAAGTCAGAGGGTCTACACCGAATCCTAGAGATAAACATCCGAAGGCTATCTCGCAAAGACGAGAGGTTCTCTGAAGGGGCAGAAGTGAGACTTCCTCCTTCCTTCCTGTTTTTCTCCATTCAGGCAACACACCTGTTGGTTGGTGCCACCCACACCCTGCGTGAGTCTTCCCTTTTCAGTGATCCCTCATCCATGTACACCCAGAACTGCATTAAACCAATGTGTTTAGGTGTATCTTCTTCAAGTTGCTACTATAATTAACTATCTCCAATACATGAGATGAGTCTCCTGGCTCAGAGTATGGCCAGGAGAGAGCTCATTCCAGAGAAGGACATGCTTAACCAAAAAATAAAAAAAATATTTATTTTTTCCACTGCCATGAACTTCCTGCTAGATAGCCATATGACTTCTTGGTTATTTAAAATACATGATTCGCGATGAAACTGCCACCACGATACTGCCAGTTGTGGACAAAAAGAGGAGCACAGTAAACCTACCTTCCACTTCCCAGAGGAACCTCTGCATATGGCATCATAGGAGCAGGAAAAGACAGTATCCTTTTGCCTTGATAGTGAAGGAATAGAATTTCATTGGGCCTGCCTTATCAGAAGCTGAGCTGATGAAGATCTTCTCATGGAAAGTACATAGTTGCAGTCTTAGCACTCAGTACATGGGCTGCAGTGAACGAGAGGGAAAGCTTGGGTGTTGCTAGGCATTTCCAGGGAAAAGGAGACAGAAGTAAAATATCTGAAATTGTGTTTTTAATTGAAGATAGACTCCTCCCAGCTAAGATGGTTTCTGGATACCTTTACAGTATGTTTACCCCAATCTACCCTCTGCTTCCCATCGTAGTACATTCACATGAAGGCTCTTGTTTCCTCATCCATTGCTTGAAAAGTTAGTACTGTGTGGGGTCACTGTTCTTGGGACCAATTTTTATTTCAGTTCATCAGTTTGTTTAAACAGTGTTGCTGACTTTTCATGCCAGAAGGGAAGAGGTCTTGAGGGCTCTCTCTTTGTCATTCCCCTCCCGCATTTCAGTGGCTGGTGACTTATTCCAGTCCTTTGGGAAACATAGAAACCTTCACATCTGACTTGTCGTGTGGCCTCTCTTTTGGGCTTCAAGGCAATGCTGGTTTTTGGCATGTGGCATGGAATGACAACTCACTTGATGCACTTCACATAAATAGCCTTGTTACCATGGTTAAGTTACTGGATTTTATCTGTTAAAGTGTACTTGGCTTAGGGGATACTACTTCACTGTCTTCAGACCTGTTCAGTTTATATAAACATGTGATCTTTCTTTTTTTTTAATGAAATTTTTCTGCAACAATACAGCATGGCAGGGAAACACAGTGTCTTACCACCTCACAAGAATTTTCATTATCATGCCTTGGTTTTTAATGCCTACTAGTTATGGCCCCATGATTGAAATTTATATAGTTTCACAAATAGCATTTAGGCAGCCCTAAATTTCCTATGCAGAAACTTTAACTTCCTCAACACTATGTTGATAAAGCCCTGCTTCTCAAGAAAAGGCAGTTGCAAATGCTGCCAAAGCCTGGTAGATCTTGATACTATATATCACACTAAGATACTTGTGTCCACAAAACAAGCAAAGGGGGTGCAAGGCAAGCTCCCTTCTATCCAGGTTTGTGACTTGTTTCTGTCTTGACAATTTTAATAAGGCTACTTCTTGAGATATTACTTCACGAGATATTACTTCACTTGAACAGTTAGTGAAGGGAGAGGGATTCCTTCCTAATGCACTGCCCCCCCAACACACACACTTTCAAGAATCTCTTACTGTAATAGATATATGAACTTAATGACAAAGTAAACAGCCTCAGCTCCGTTTGCAGGGTGATGGTGCTCCTTCCAGGACCACTAGCACTTCAAGATGATCTCAAACCCATAGGAGATTTTACTGTCGTTTTCTTCAAAAACAAACAAAACTGAGTATGGAGGAAGAGATTCAATTTGGCCATCATTCTGATACAGGAAAATAAATCTCCCAACCTGAATGATACCAGACGAGTCTGTGTTCTCTAAAACCGAAGAATGAATTTTAGGAACAATGGAGGTTAAGAGCAGAATATATTTATTGAGAGAAAGAAAGCTTCTGTCCAAGAGAGGGATAGAAGGGGGGCCCGAGTGGGTCACCCCCCCGACTGTCTTTTTTCAGGGACTTTTATAGAGAAAAACCATGAGGTGAGGCGGGTCCAAGGTAGGGGAAATGGACAAAACTATGGTCAGCCAATAAGATTACAGGTATAATTGCCCAGGTAAGACTGAGTGGACTGGGATCAAATGGGGAAGCAGTCTCATAGCAAGCGGGCCTGAATACAGATCAGGGGCTTTTCCTGTGGGGGTCGGGCTAGTGACTCTTCCTGGCTTTTTAGAAGGTGGTTGTTACTTACTTAGAATATCAGCCCCTGATGTTTACACCTAGGGAAGTGAGTGGGTGCATTTATATAGCACCCTTTGTCTTGAGGTCTAGCCCACAGGACTGCTGGCTCCTCCAGCTCTGCTGGCTCCTTGGAGGACCTGGCCCTGTCTGACTGCCTATAATATTTTATCTAACTCAGCTGCCTATAACAATTCCATACCCACCAGCCCCCCAGGGACCCTCTTTAGCCCTATTACCACAGTTGCTTAGTTACCTCTTTCAGCTAAATCCTTGCAGTGGGCCCCCACCTCTACCTTCACCTAAATCCATTTGTTCTGTTTTTGAGCTTCATTTCATAGTCGTGATGCCTCAGGATCTTTTTCTTTAGCATGAATACCATTGTTTCTCCTTAAAATCAATTCAGCATCTGCTCAGTAAAAAAGCCTTTGTATTATACCATTAAAAGTTGTCCTAAGCCCTAAAGTCTCAAGCATTGCATTCTCAGTAGATGAAGATAAACAGGCCAGGATCCTCCTCTCCTGTCCACATGACCAGAACATGATGTGTGTCTGTCCAGTATGAAATGTGTTAAGGGCTGACACCTTGCTGTATACACTTGGCTCATTTCCAGGCCCCTTACTCCAGACCTGAAGCGTGGCTAGAGGATCGCAGCAGCAAGTATGTCTTCATGGCTGTCTTCATTCCTGTTCTTCTGCTACTTGGGCTCTGGCTGGGAGTAGAAAGGGTCCAGGGAGGTATATGTCAGGTGGCTGGGTAGCCTGTAGTTGAAATTTCACTTTTCTTTGTAATGCACGTATCCAGAGTTACCAGTAGCAGTGCTGATTGCCTATTTGTTCTCCATGAACTCAGAGTAAATAAAAACAGCCCCTCCACCACTCTGTTGTCTCTCAAGTGACTTCCGGATTGAGTTAATAGAAATACAAGTTAGTGTATCTTCAGCATTCATGATCAGTGTTTATAACCAGTTTTAATGTCAGAAATGTGTAATGATGGTACTGCTATGTCAAAGTAGTCACTAAAGATCGCAGGTTTAACATTTTATGTAAAATTGTAATGTTTCCACTCTCAGTAAGCAAGCATTGTCTGCATTTCTTGTAAATAAGAACTTGTATGGTAGCCTAGAAAACAGCTCCACAAAGAGAGTGGATCTTTCTCCTGACACATTTCTCCCTCGTTCCACTTTTACATTCCCAGTGAGGTGCCTTGACAACATTGTCTCTAGTGTGACAACCTGTGTTTAGGCTGAGTTTTTCACACCAGCAGTTTTCAGCATCCCCGCCCAATTGTTTTTGCCAAGCCACTGTCACCATCACCACCATTGCCTCAAGGTAAACAGATGAGTTCCAGAAGCTCTCAGGAAAGCAGGATCACTGGGTACTCTATTTAGATTGGGCATTTGAGCATCAAGCACTCGTCTTCAGTGTTCTTGGTCAAAGATTTGCTTTTCCGAACTCTTTTTATACATGATGAGTGCAAAAGAATAGATTTGTGCATTGTGCTGAAAGTGTTAAATTGGTTCCCTGTATATAGTAATAGTACAGTAGCAGTTGACGTATTTTATCACAAAACAACAAGGCAACATACTGCAGTATTTGTTGGTGGATCAACTTACAAAGTGAACCTGTACTCCCATCACAGCCCTCAAGGTCTCAGATCAGGTGATTATCCATGGAGGTACAATGTAGTCATCTCAGTAATACCTGCAAGAGGATCGCTGTCTCACATGTCCCCAGCCCCCTATTTCAGAACAGATGAGACACATTGTCAGTGTTCCTTTGTGTGAGCTCCGTACCAAATTCCAGGCCAGCCCTTAAACTGAAACCTTTTGTTGGATGCTTATGACTCTGGTAAGAAGGTCTCAGGAAAAGTAAACCATTGCTTGTGTTCAGTAAACATATTTATAGGGGAGTGAGTGTGTAGGTTGCATGTGTGTGCTCATGTGTGTGCATTTCACTATCATACAACTCCCAGCCAAGACAGCTGAGAACCATGTGTTCATAAGTATTCTTAGAAGTAAACAAGTCACAAGTGAGCTTCTCAAATCAGTGTTACAGCAAACGGGCTCTGGAAATGATCCCCTTTATCAGCCAGAGAAAAGATTAACGACAGAAAAGATAGCAGCCTACCCAGAGTAGCCCATTACATAGGACACTATGTCAGACACAAATGATCTTTACTGAAACTTCTCTAAGTGAGTAAGAAAGGAGGCGATTTGCTGCTTCTGCAGCTTCCTACTCCTGTACTGTGGACCCATACTTTGTTTTGGATTTGCTTTGAGTTCCAGCAGTGTGATACCAGAGCAAATTCACTTCCAGTTTGGTAGTGGTTGGAACTTTGATCTTGTTCCTGATATTATTCAGTTTTCACAGTCTTTAAATAGCTGCTCCATACATTCTGTCTAGTTATTATAGCTGCGTTTAGCAAAAAAGACAGGATGCAGTACAGTGACTACATAACTACAGTTCTACAGCCAAAATTCACCCATTTGCTATAGATAGTCAATGATCATTTAGAACATTTTACAATAGGAAAAACTGATGTTTATTTCAGGCATTTACAGATATTTTCCTTTCTTTTACACAGATCTGAGTTTCTGTCTAAGCATATTCTTTCTGCCTGAAGAAATTCCCATTTATAACCTTAAAGCTAGTTGATAATTAATACAGGGTTACAGTTCATGCCTGAGATTTTATGGGTTTTGTTTTGTATTTTTGTGCGCAGAAGGCTTATATTTTGGGTTGTGAACACTGCTTGTGTGTTTGTATGTGTTTTTATAAATACATTTATACAACAATTAAAAATTCACCCTTTTTCATTTAAAAAATTCACATTTAGTATAGTACATATCTTTTGGTGCAAGTTATCTCAGCTTTTATTTGTCTGAGTAAAATTAAATTTTGAAAGGTAATTTTTGTAGGGTATAAAAATCAGGGAGACAGTTTTTTGGCTTTGTATTTTGTCCTAGTGCTTTAAGGATGTCACTCCTTTGTCTTCCGGCCTGTATAGTTTCTAATAAAGTTTGCTGTAATTATCTTCATTTTCTGCTAAGGTTGTGTCTTTTTACTCTGGCTACTTTCAAGGGTTTATCTTTGTGATTTTAATTGCTTTGAATATGGTAGGTTTATATGTTTTTACATATTATTTATTTTGCTTTGAATTATAGAAACTTCTTGGATGGGTGTGATTTAATGTTTTTTATAGTTTTTGTAAAACTCTCAGCTATTATCTCTTTAAATATTTATTTTCTTTCCTGTCACTCCACTTGCATGTATGTTAGACCTTTTGACAGTGTCCCTTAGCTCTTGGAGGCTCTGTTGTAGCAGTTATTTTTCCTTCTCTGTGATTCAGTTTGTGCCATTTCTATTCATTTATCTTCAACTTCACTGATAAGACAGTTAAAGACATTCTTCATCTGCTACTGTGTTTTTAAAATAACATCTCTGTTTCATTCTTTCTTATAGTTCCCATATCTCTGCTGAAATTACCCATCTGTTCTGGCATCCTGTCTTCCTTTTTCTGTAAAGCCTATAACATATTCATCATAACTTTTTAAAATTCCCTGTATATCGTTTCCCGCATCAGCATATGGGTTTATTGTTTTGTCTCTTAACAGTGTTGTTTACCAATCGTTATTTTAAAGAGGGGCCATCATGTGTATATTCACAATTATACTTAGCAATCAAAGATTTAAGTTCTTTACCCAGATATTATTAAATTATATAGCATTGGTTGTGTTGAAGAACCATAATTCTATGTAGCACTTGGCTAATCTTGAATCATGCCATTTTTCTATTAACTTTACTTCAATATAAGGTGACTACAAAATTTCTAGTGTCAAAGCAAATTTTATAGATGTCATGATAAAATACATTTGACCTTTTATGTACAGTAACTAAAGGCAAAGTTGCATTTCTAGTAAGATAGTTGTATGGTTGTATGGCCTTAAGTATTACAGTTATCATTTGAAAAAATAATTACTATTTTATCTTGTTCACTTTTTAAAAAATATTAAGCTATAATTTCCTTACTAAAAGGTCACTTATTTAAAGTTTACAGGTCATTTTTATATAATTCGTGAGTTGAGTAATGATTAACACAATCTACTTTTAAAATATTTTCATCGCCCCAATAAAAGTCTCCATGAGTGTTAGTGGGCATTCCACATTCCCCATCCTCCCTCATGCCATAGGCAACTGTTAATGCATTTTATACCTCTATAGATTGGCCTGTTTGAAATATTTCATGTAAAGAGAATCATGTAAAACATGATGGTTTATGATTTGGCCTCTTGAAGTTAGCATAGTATCTTCAAAGTTATCTGGGTTGTAACATTATCAGTGCCTCATTCTATTTTATTACTCAATAATATTTCCATTTTATAAATGTACTATATTTTATCAGTTTATCTATTGATGAATATTTAGGGTGTTGAAGCCATTTGGCTATTATGAATAGTCCATTATGCACATTTTTGTACCAATTTTTGATTGACTGCCTGTTTTCAGTTCTGTTAGTTATGTACCAAGAATGGAAATTATGGGTTATATAGTTACTCTATGTTTAGCTTTTTGAGGACCTGCCAAACTATTTTCCAAAGTGGCTGCCACATTTTACATTTCTACCAGCTCTGTCTGAGGATTCTAGTTTGTCCATGTTGTAGTCAGGGTTTGCAAGGGAAACAATTTAATACAGGACACATAATTTATTAGTCACCTGAAGAGTCAAATATAAACAAGTACAGGAAATCTGTCCACACACTGAAGACCTGAAGAATCCAACTGAAGGTGTGGATCCCATGGCATGAGTCCAGCTGAAGACCTAGAGCCCTTGACAGTGCCTCATTCAAGTCTGTTTCATGTGTCTGTCCTGGGAAGGCCCAAAGGTCAGCAGTGGGAGACAGAAAGTCTTCACTAGCAGGATGAAGGATCTGTGCCAGCAGGCTGAGGGATCTGCACTGGAGCCAGGAAGCAATGGTCAAATTAAGAACTAGAGCTCCCCCCAAAAGTACCACATTATCCTCAATGACAATAATATCCTGAGCTCCTCTGATGATGAGAAACATCCTACTTCATATCAGGAAAACCAGCACAAGCTTCTCTAGGAGATGAACAGTGTACCATCTTCTCTAGAGCCAGGAAGTGATGCTGAAAGTAAGGACCAGATCTCCCCCAAAGTGAACCATAGCCGTTCTCAGCAACAACAAGGTCCTGAGGTCCTGAGCTCCTCCAACGATGAGAACAGCCAAGTTCATATCAGGAAAGCCAGCATGACACGCTCTTCTGGGAGACCCAACAGCACCCATCTTCCTCTCCAGTTGTGTTGTTGGCAGCAATCCTCAGGTGAGCCTTCCACACCCAGCACCATGCTCATTCAGTTCAGCAGGGTGTTATAAGTTGACCACCAGTTGTCAGTCCAGCACACTCCATAACATCAGAAACATTTATTTATTGTTTCTATTCTGTATAATAAACATCTCGGCGAGTGTGAAGTGGTATTTCTTGTGGTTTTCACTTACTTTCCTAATGACTATCATGTTAAACACAAGTTCTTATGCTTAGTGGCCATTCGTATGTCTTCTGTAGAGAAAATTTGCTCAAAGCTTTGTTCAATTTCAAATTGCTTCATGTTTTTATTGTGGTAAAATATAAATAACCTAAAATTTACCATTTTAAGCATTTCAGCATATAATTTTGTGGCGTTAAGTGTATTCCTATTGTTGAGAAACCATTACCCTTACCCATCTTAACAATTTGTTCATCTTCCCTAACTGAAAGTCTGTACCTGTTATTATGAAATGCCACATTCCCACTCTATCCTCTTACAGCCATCGTTCTACATTGTTTCTATGAATTTGACTGTTCTGTCTACCTCATATAAATGGAATATTGCCCCCCCACACACTTTCGACTGTTTTACTGACTATAGCGTCTTCAAGGTTCATCCATGTTGAAGGATGCACCAGAATTGTATTCCCTTTTAGCATGTGTACATACCTTTTTTCTTTTTCTTGTGAGGATAGTTGGGGCATTTTTCTAGAAGAAACAGCCTTCTGTCTCCTGGTAAGAAGTGGCTGTAAGTAAACTTAAGTCCATCTGCAGCCAGAAGATCCCTCACTGGGATAGCGGATGGCTTGAAGGCAACCACCTTGGGAAGTGGGCATGAGAATGAATACCTCCTCAAGTTCAGCCTGAGCCCCAGTGGGAGTGCATGGGAGGGTTGCCAGAGCTCCAGAGTGCAAGCTAATCCCACCCCCACCTACCTTTCCTCACCTTCCCTTTGTTTTCATGGTGAGTTACATGAGCTGTGTGTTTAGCAAGCAAGCTGGTAGGTGTTGGTGTTGGGGCCTCATGGTGCCTCGGAGGAGATGAAGATAAGGGTTTTCCTCACCATGTAAATATTTGTGCCTCACACACACACACACACACACACACACACATACACACACACACTGGAGAGTGACATCAGCAAGATGACAAAATAGACAGTGCTCACCTCATATATCCCCACAGTAACATTGACTTCACAGCCAGTCGCAGATAAAAATGCCTTTGTGTGCACCTTGAGTTCCTATGAGTTTGTGAAATCCTAATGAATTACAAGAACTAGGAAGGTTGTTCTTCGAGGGTATATCCACACACAGGTGACAAACTTGCCAACCAGCTGTTGTCACAGCTACAGACTTTGCAGTCTTCATCTCTCTCTGAGCTTAGGTACAGCCACATTTGTCCTTGGTCCTGCTGTTAAAACCATCTACCAGGGAAAAGGGTGAGTAGGTGGTGTTAATGTATATTAATTCCTCACTGGACAGGTCTGCTAACTTTAGTCACCCTGAAATGACCCTTAACTTGGCTTCATTCAATCTTAGTTGCCGTCCAAGATCAGTTTTCTTTGCACAAGGATCCAGAAAGAGACATACCTGTATGAATTTTGAGGCCAGATTGGTTGACGTCAGTCCGATAATCTCAGCCTCGCCCCCTTTGGCTTTGTTCGTAGCGTAACCCTGCGCAGATGGAGGCAGGTTTGTATGCCTCCCTTCAGGCTGGCCAGCACAGCTAGTTCCCATAGCAGTTCCCTGAAATGGCCCTGAAAAACAGCTCGTGCTCTTCCAAGGTGTGGTTGGAAAGCAGTTCTGTCCACAAAGCAAACTGGAAGGAAACATGTCCATCATGGCCCACCCTTTGATTTTCGGTTCAGCTGTTCATCACATCTCTAATTCCGCTGCTACCCCTCTAAACTATGCTTCTGGAGCAGACCTAACTACCCACTCCAGGACCAGTCAGGAGCAAACCCAAAATGTTGAAAAAATTACTCTTTCCTTGTTGGCTTTTTTTCCCTATACTCCCTCCTTTTCTTAAATTCAGAGCAAGTACACAAAATGTATGATTAAAAAGGAATAGGCAGAAAATTCTTTAGGTGGTGATTTCTAGAAATTCAGATTTATGGTTGTTAAAACCTTTTCCATACTTCTCATGAATACAATATAGTAATATAGCAAAATTCTGACTAACTACAGAGTATTGAGACTTATATATCACATAGTGAGAAAATGTTTAACTTTACCACTTACCATTGTAAAGTATATGTATGCTTATTGGATTAATACTTCCAAAATTGAGTATGGAGAGAATTAGCTGGGCTTTGAATGCCTTCTCTGCTGAATATTATAGTTTCAGATATAAATGTCTTGTGAGGTGAGAACTAATACTACATTCTCTTTCAACTTCTTTTTCATATGCAGAAAAGTTGATAGTAATTGGAATATAGGAAATGCTATAGGTAAAGAACATACTTCCTGAGGGTTTCTTTTTTTAAGTAGGGAAATGCTCTGGTTTGTCAGTCAAGTTTTATTTTTTTAATTAAGTTTATTGGTACATTTTAGATTTACATAATGATCATATTCATCATAGGGAATTTGTATCTGTACATGATATATTTTGATTCCTTTTCCCCCAATCCCTCTTCTCCCTTCAGTCAAGTTTTAAAATTTCAAGCTCAGCATGGTGACATATGCCTGTCACTCAGGAGGCTGAGGCAGGAGGATTGCCATGAGTTTGAGGCCAGCCTGGGCTACATAGTGAGTTTATGACCAACCTGAACTACATAGTCAGGTTGAACTACATAGTCATGGACCTGAACTACATAGTCATAGACCCTGTCTCGGAAAGCTAGCTAGCTAGACAGACAGTAAAATTACAAAAACTCCCTGCAATGGCTTTTTTTAAGACATGAAGAAATAAGCTACACTTACACGGTGACCATAACTACTATTGTCCCAACATAACTATGCTGCAGAAAAATCTTCCAGTTTTAACATTTCAGTGCTGGGAAACATCAGTGAACAAAAAAAGATTGGAGCTATAAAGAACTTAAGACATTTTATAATATTTAATGCATAAATGTTTTAAACATTTTGTTTGAAAAATTACTATTTAGTTTCCTACCATTTTTAAACAGAGATCTCAAATAAAGGGCTAAATTTTCAAAGTAGTTTGAAAGCCAGACTCTCTGGCAATCCTGGGCTTGCATTCCCCTGTGGTAACAGTGAGCTGGAAGCGAGGGGTGTTGAGATCATCACTCACTATTTTCTGACAGTCAGATGCTTGTTCCATTTCGATTCATCACTAGCACTACACTTGTGTCTCATGTACCGGCCCATTTCATTTATGTACCATAACTCACGTGCAGTCCCAAGTCTCACCCTCGCTCACCTCTGCATCCGTTTCCTATAAGGCTGCCTTTAAAGATGACTATAAACTTGGTGCCTTAAGATAATAAAAAATTAGTTTATACTCCTAGAGGACAGAATTCCAAACTTAAGTTGCTGCCACGTATGGTTCCTGCTGAAAACTATGAGAAAGAACCTGCTCTGTGCGTCTCCTAGCTTTTGGTAGCTGCTGGCAGTACTTAGTATCGGTTGGCAAGTAGACTCATCACTCCAGTTTCTACTTTCATTTTCATCTCACTTCTCAGCCGTATCAATATGGTGCAAACATTCCTATGTTTTTCATATGGACAACTGACTTTGGATTTACAGCCCACCCTAAATCTAGGATGATCTCATTTAAGTACATCTGTAAAGACCCCTGTTCTAAACAAGGCCATGTTCACAAGCTCAAGGTTTAGAAATGTACACAAATTTTTCTCTCTTGTTTGAGACAGGGCCTCAGTATGGACTTTAGGTTTCCTTTAAACCTACAATGTAGCCCCAGCTGTCCTTTAACTTGCGGCAATCCTCCTGCCTCAGCCTTCTCAGCACTTGGATTATAGGCGTGTACCACCATGCCCAGGTAGGCCTTGTACATAATCTTTCTGTGGCCATTATTCAACCCACTTTACCTTTATTTTACAAATAATAAAACTGAATTGAAGATATGTTAAGCTATTCTTCCAAAGACATACTACTAGCTTGCAACTGTTGATTTAAGAGCGTAGCACCAAAATGAAATTCTTTTTCTAGTGTCTTTCACTGGTATTTTACTTCTAATCTTCTGATCTATTCAGGTTCCAAAGAAAATATAGATTTTAAAAAATGATAACTCGCCCTTTGCTCTATTGTTATTCTTGCTTATGGAAACTTTTGAAAGGTTGAAACTTCCTTTTTGTATAAAACATAAGAAGTTAGTAAATAATCCTATCTCAGTTTAATTTCAAGCAAATGACTCAAATCTTAGCCATGATATGAACTTGCTACTTTCAGAAATGGTAGCTTTCTTTTGGAAGGGAAATTCTATCTTGCAGCCATTCCTGTTTTGTGAAATCACTTGAAATTTAGTTTGCAGTGGAAAGAATGGGTTTGTACTGGGCTCCTCCCCCACCCCTTTTGCAGCCTTCCTTACCCTCCATGTGCTCAAACCTGTACACTGAAGCATAAAAGGTTTCCTGTTCCAGTCTGTAGCCATCCGGCAAGCCGAGACACCAACTATGATTTTAGACATACTCATTTAACAACTTCCTGAATCCAGCACCATTTTTTATTCTAGATAGATAAAAAAGTAAGGTAAAAGGCTCTGCTACCTAAAAATTTGTTCTGGCAAACTATTTTATCCTGGTTCCTCATTGTGCTCCTAGCTTTCTATCCCCTTGACATTTGACTTTATAGACTATGACTTTCTGCAGTGGCTTTCATTGTCATTTGTTCTGTGGCTTACTCAGGAAGTCTACTTATTCTGAAAAGAGGAGCCAGGCCATTTGAATTTCCAGGAAAATCAACCTGAATAAAAGTAATAAGATATAAAAATTTATTTTCTTTGATGATGCATTGTGCTTTTTGCATAGGATTGCAATAAGAGAGTGCCGCGAACTGGGTGACTTAAACAACAGCTTTATTTTTCTCTAATTTACAGCTAAAAGTCTGAGATGACTTTTTCAGCAGGGTTGGTTTCTTCTGAGGCCTTGAAAGGTAAAAACCATACAAGAGAAACTTCTTTTTAAAACTTTATTCTTTTGAAACTTCCCAGCTCTGCAACTGCTTCATGGCTTTGTAATTACTTTCTTGGGCCCTGCAACCACAAGGGCATAACCGAACATACAAAATGCCTGATTGTACCATTGTACCAAGCTTCATAAACTGATGATCATTAATCTACCCTTGCAACCAATAACCTGCTAGCTAATCAGAGAAACTGCCAGGCTGCTCTGTCTTACCTTTGTACCTCCTTCTTGTGCACCATATAAAAACCCTAGACCACCAGAGATCGGGGCCTGATACTCTGGGAATGATCCAGATCAGTGTCCATTGACATAGGTAAATGTGCTTCCAAATCCTGGGTGTCATTCTGGTGTTTCTGCTTGCTGTTGCAGACTCTCTCCATGGTTTGCAATGGCCTCCTTCTTGCTGCCTCTCCCTGTGGTTTTTCCTCAGTGAGTGAACATTCTTAATGCCTGTCAGTGTAACCTAATCTCCTGCTCTGTTAAAGAGACTGGGCAAATTGAATCAGTACCCACCTTAGTTGCCTAATTCAATTATGTGTGTGTGTGTGTGTGTGTGTGTGTGTGTGTGTGGTACTAGGGATTGAACTCAGGACCTTGTGCTTGCCAGGCAGGCACTTATTCCACTGAGCTATATCCCCAGCCCTTCAATTATGTTTTAAAAAGTCTTCCCTCAGCCAGGCATGATGATATTTGTGTGTAATCCCAGCACTCTGGGAAACTGAGGCAGGAGAATACCAAGTTAGAGACTGTCTTGAAATTAAAAGAAGAAACAAAAATAATATAAAGGGGTGGTGTGTGAAGGCCCTGGATTCGGTCCCCAGTGGTACAAAACAAATGAATAAAATAAAGATCTTGCCTCAAAATTCAAACACAGGGTAAAAGTACTTGGGGTTACAGTTTCAACAAATGAATTCGTCTGGGGGAGGTAGGACATAATTCAGCCCATAACATGCATGATGTTTTAGATATATAGTGCAATTTCCTCATTTCTGAAGAGATAAAGACTAATCCAGAAAACAATTCAGACCCTTGCCCAAGGTGAGCCATGTGTAATTAGAGGCAGAGGCAGGATGAGACATCAGGTCTTGCAGCCCCTGGTTTCCTGTCCTTTCCAGCATACCATGCTGCCATGTTAGTTCACTGCTTTATTCATGCCTTTAACGTCTGTCTCACCTTCATTCCTCACTGGACTAAATTTTGCAAAAATATGCTTATATAAGTGGAAAATTTATTTTATTATACTTGTTCCTGTTCATAAGACTTTTTGTTTTTATTTTATTTTATTTTTTATTTTGATACAGGATCTTGCTATGCTGTTCAGACTGACCTTGGACTCACTATGTAGACCAAGTTGACCTCAAACTCACAGTGATCCTCCTGCCTCAGCCTCCTGGGCTCTGGGATTACAGGCGCATGCACCATGAAGCCCAGCCACATAACTCAAACTTTTTAAAAGAAAAAATTTTAAGGGGGTTTCTCCTTAATTTCCCATCATTTTCTCATTTTATACAAACATTTTTTTCCTTCCTACTTTGAAATAACAAGATTATTTCTATGGTAAATGAACTTATCCTTGCCAGGGTAGACCATGAATTAAAATAAAGGGAACTTCAGAGGTTTTTTTTTTAAAATCACTTTTGGGATCTGAAATAGAAAAGGAGGATCCTCTGTCCTTACAGTAGAAATTCAAGGCTTCTGGAAAAATTGATACACACTTTTATTCCTACTTTCCTGCCCTGAATATAAATGCCAGCCTTGAACTGGTGTCATAAAAGCTGCCTGATTTTTCTTTCTTTAGTCAGGGGTATCTAAGTTCAAACCTTGGAACTAGAAAGGAAAGGAAATTCTGCATGTTAATGTACCTTTTTTCACTTGGAAATCTTCTCTACTCTGCCTTTTTAGGGGGAAATATAAAGAGAAAAGTAGAAGAAAATTTGACTTACAGAGTAAAATGATCTGATTCGAAAGGTTTGTTAAAATTAAGTTTACTCTTCCATTTAATCCTGCAAGTTTTATTTATACTACTGGCGGAAGCTGTTTGTGTGGAATAGGCAGTTATCTCAGTGAACCAAGGAATGGTTTCCTCTCTCCTCTCTTAATCGCCAGTCGTTTGCATCTTGAGAAATGGTGGTTTCAGGACAAAAAG
>PVLD010027940.1:0-20074 GCA_004027595.1 Dinomys branickii
TTGGTACTAGGAATCAAACTTAGGACTTTGCATTTGCCATGTAGGCGCTTGTGCCACTGAGCCATATCCCGGGCCCTGAAACTTTGTACTTTTCTTTGTCTTGTATTTCTCCTCAGAGACATGTGGAAATATAGGATTGTAACCAAAGTGATCTTCCCAGAACTTTTAATATGGTCTTGACAAGACAGTAGTATTTGAAGAAAGTAAAGACGGAGAGTGCACATATACAAATGGAAACAGAAATTTATTCTAGTCTCAGCCTTCTGAGGATAACCATCATAAGTAAATATAAACTGAGGGCAGGGTTCCTGGAGAGATTAATTATGGGTCAGTCATGTTGCTGGCCCCATGAACAGTGCATTTTGGGGGAAAGCTCTATGCGGAGTGCCACTTGTCTCAGAGAATGGCATTTATAAAATTTAGAAATTTATAGGGGTGACAGGTCTAGACAATTATTTAAGGTATCCCTTCTCTTTCAGCAGATTCAAATCCTTTGAGCTTTGCTTTGTCCTGGCAGAGACGGATGGGAGCTTTGTAGGATGATGTTCCCACTTCTCCCGGTGACAGCCACTTTGAGTCCTTTGCTAGGATGATAGCACCACAGCTCTTGCTTTGGAATTGCCTAGGCCAACGGTGTGTGTTATGGTTTGGACTTGAAATGTCCTCCAAAAGGCTCCTGTGTTGAAGGCTTAGTTCCTATTGCAGTAATATTCAGAATGGGGCCAGGAGTGGAGAGATCAGATCAGGAGGATGCTGATCCTACCAATGGATTCATCCGCTGAGGAGTTCATAGCTTAATGGGCCATGAGGGGGAGGAAATAACTCGCTGGGGGTGTAACTTTGAAGGGTGTGTCTTTTCCCTGGCACCTTCCTGCCAGGCTCCTTTTCTATGTTTTCAGCCATGAGTTAAGTGGCTTTTCTCTACCACACCCTACTTGCCACAGGCAGAGAAACATTTAACCACCTGATCATGGACTGCAAACTCTGAAATCATGAACCAAAACAACCTTTCCTTCCTTCAGGTTCTTACTGTCAGGTGTTTTGTTACAGCAACAGAAACCTGACTAACATCATATACGAATTTTGGTCCATGGGCCAAATCCAACCTGTTGCTTGTTTTTAGATTGTGAAATATCAGCTGATATTTAAATTTTACTTAATATTATGTTCATTAACAGATATAATGGCTTTTACATTTTTAAATGATTAAAAAAGTCAAAAGAATAATATTTTATGATACATAAAATGATATGAAATCCAATTTTGATGTCCATGAATAATTTTTTTTTTTTTTTTGCACACAGATATGTCCATTCATTTCTGTGTTGCTTGTGGCTTCTTTTATTCTTCAAGGCAGGGCTGAATGGTGGCAACAGAGATTCTGTGGCCCACAAAAGCACTGATGGGCCCCTTACAGGAGAAGTGTGCTGACTATTGTTACATAGCTTACACAAATGAGTTTCTTCTCCTTTACCAGACTCTTGAGTTGAACTTGTTACTGACGCCTCTGATGTGCTCCTACAAGCTGGTGGAAATCAGTAATTCCACAGTGGGGTTCTTCTTTGGACCTGTATTTCCTTTTTTTTGAGACAAAGTCTTGCTCTGCAGTTCAGACTGGCCTTGAACTCACTTTGTATCCAGGCTGGCCTCAAACTTGCAATGATCCTCCTGCCTCAGCCTCCCGAGTGCTGAGCCGTGCGCCACCACACCTGGCAGCTGTATTTCCTTTTTCTGGACCTAACTTTTGAATACTTCAAGGAACAAAGCCACTTTCTTCACTATCCCTCTGCCTGATGAGCGTGTTTATCTTCCTCCATGGTTCCCTGGGTCCTTTGAGGGAAGTCAGCTGAGTTTTTAAAAAATGGAAATCTATCCTCTTAATTTATATCTTTTTAAAATATATATAAGCAAGGCTAGTGATGATGGATCAGAGTGTCTTTCTTTTATCTTTTTTTTTGCTTCCTGGATCAAGACTTCTTTATTCCTGAAATACTGTCCTAGATTTTTCTCTTTTGGCTTTTAAACCTAGTGAAAGATTTGAAGTTGAGGAGTTTTGGCTTTGCCTGAAGCATTCATTGTTTACATACTTCTTATCTTGTCTTCGGCCTCCTCAAATGTGTAATCCCGTATCTGAGAAATATTCACCCATAAAATCTCCAGACTTATTTCCTCAGAACAAAAGCAATCTTTAAAAAAAAAATCATGTCAGGCTGTGTGTGTAGCTCAGTGGTAGAGTGCTTGTCTAGCCTGTGCAAGGTCCTGGGTTTGGTCCCCAGCTTTGCACAAAATAAACGAAGACAACCATAATGTCTTGAAGCTTGGTGAGGTTTTAGGGTTCTTAAAATATCTGTCTCAGTCTTCCTTCTCAATCTGCCTACATATTCTGGCAAAATTGCCTAGTGTAGCAGTCCACTCTTCAGAGTGTCTCCGACTCCTCTCCCAGTGGACTTGAACAACTTGTAGCAGGTACTTCAGAGTGGTTTTCTGACCTTTGAGGTGTATCACTTTGCTACGGCTGCTATAACACAGGACCACATCAGTTATTCTTCTAGAGGTCAGAAGTTGGCTTGGAAAGGTTGGTTCATTCCAAGGGCTGTGAGGGATGTATCCAGGTCATGGCTTGTAGATGGCTGTCTTCTCAATGTATCTTTTTAGATCATCTTCTCTCTCTATATGTTTGTGCCTGTGTATTAGTCACGTTCTGGTCACTGGGACAGAATGCCTGACATCCACTGCTTGAAGGAGGACAGCTTCATTTTGTCTCATGCTTTTAGCAATTCAGGCCATGGCTGGCTGGCTCCAAGGCAGAAATAGTGCGGTGCAAGGACACGGTGGAGGAAAATTGCTTAACCCATGGCAGTGGCAGTAATGGTGGGGGAGGGAGAGAGAGACAGGGAGACAGAGAAAGACACAGAGACCAAGAGTGACAGAGAGATGGAGAGAGAGAGAGAGAGACAGAGACAGAGAGAGAAAGAGAGAGAGAGAGAGGAGAAAGAGAGGAGGGTGAGAGAGGAGAGAGAGAAAGCATGTGAGAGAGAAATTGAGAAGCAGAACTTTGGTCTGCTGAATTAACACCAGCTGTAAATACCAGATGCTATAAGAAAAAAGGCCAATTCTCTCTGGCCCATGTACACTTGACTGCCTTTTATAATTTCAAGTTCTAGCTTGCTGTCCTTTCTAAGAATGAAGAGAGGAAAAGTGATTCCACTTACGCTTAATAGTGTTGTAAAATGAAGTTATATAGAGAGAGACAGGGAGAGAGAGAGACAGAGGGAGAGAGAGAGGCCAGGAGAGAAGAGTGAGCCCTTCTGCTCATGCCCGTTACCCACCCATTGGGACTGGGCCCCGCTTTCTAACAATGCACCAGGGGCTAACCCATTGATGAGTACACTGCTCTCGTGATTCAGTCACCTTTTTGAAGAAAAAAGCCCCATCTCTGAACACACAAGACTTTCAGGGGCGTTGTAGATCTAAACCATAGCAGCTATTTGCACATTTCCTTTTTTTGTAAGGTCACTCTAGTCCACTACAATTTCATTTTAACCGGTTACAGCCCTGCTTTCAAATTAGGTCACAAAGCCAGGCGTGGTGGCATATACCTGTAGTCCCAGCACTCGGGAAGCTGAGGCAGGAGGATCATGGCAAGTGTGAGACCAGTATGGGCTACAAAGTGATCTTAAGGTCAGCCTGGACTACGTAGCGAGACCCTGTCTCAAAAAGACAAAAGCAAAACAAAGCGAAACAAAATACCCAGAAAACAAAACAAAGCAAAAAAACAGAAAAAAAAAAAAGAATTAGTTTACAATCTGAGGTGGTAGAAGTTCTTTTATTTTTTGTTCTTGCTCTCTGTTTTGGCTTTCCCAGTAAAACTGAAACACATCTTTTAGAATCAGTGTATTTCTTTCCTTATTTTCTGAGCAAAATTGAGTCCTAGAGACAGAATGTACAGGTAGGGGCATTTGAAATTGTATTTTTTTTTTTCATTTTGAAATTTAATTTTTAAAGATTTAAAAATTGTTATAGTAAAACACAGACAGCATGAAATTTACATTTTCATCAGTTTTCCAGTGTGCAGTTCAGTATTGTTAAGGACATTCATGGATTGTTGTGTTTAAATTATTCTCAAACTTTGGTTTATGATAATTTCATTTTACTTGGCTTATAATAATTTCATTCAATTATTTCTCTTCTCCATGCCAAAAGACGGCAGGTCCCTTGTAGAATGATATCCTATGTTGTTTTCTGCTCTCGTTTGTTATTATAAAAACTTTTAGATATAAAGATGAATTGGTAGAGACATATAATGAGTACTTAATGTTTACACTCAATAGTATTTAGTAGTATTTGAATTGCTTTGTCTACCTGCATGTATACTTATACATAAGTATATATATTTACATATTTGTTTATGAATATATGTGTATAAAATTATACAAAATATATACTTTTCTGTACCATCTGAAAGCAAATTATGGAAATCAGAACACTGTGCCCCGATATTCCAGCACTTACAACATAAAAATGAAGGTAGTTTCTTATACAACATCACATCAAGAAAATGAAAAATCTTCCGAATACTATAATTTAATAGTCTGTATTCAAATTTCCTTAGTCATCTCTAATGTCTTTTCTAGAATTAAAAAAAAAATTTATTCTTTGAAGCAGGACAAAACAAGGTTCATACACTGTATTCCAATTCTGTTTTGTTTGTCCATTGCAATATTGTTTTACTGCTTTGTGGCTGAAGGCAAAACTTGGGTCTGTAAATTTAACCAAAACTAAAATACAGTGCATTTATGAAATTCACAAGTTATTGTAGACAAGTCAAACAATTTCAAGAGATTTATAATCAACACTTTCCTTGGCCCTAAAACAACATGGGGAGGAGCAGAACATTGGTTTGCTGAATTACCGCCAGCTGTAAATAGCAGATGCTACAAGAAAAAAGGCCAATTCTCTTTGGCCCATGTACACTTGACTGCTTTTTATGATTTCAAGCACTAGCTTGCTGTCCTTTGTAAGAATGAAGAGAGGAAAAATGATTCCATTCATGCTTAATAATGTAAAATGAAGTTCTGTAAGATTTCCATGGTATGAAGATACTTTTTTTTTTCCTAGTGACTTTTGATTCACTCACACCTGCTTAAATGTAAATCTGCCAGTACAACCCAGCCTTGTGTGTGTAAACGTCAGCCAAAATATAATGTGTGGTGACCTAGGGAGGTCAACAGTCACAGAGGTCCCTCTGGCTTCATTTTTCCACACCTTGTTTCATTTGCCCTGGTGTAATATTGATTTCTCAGGATTTCCTGATCAATATGGCAAGAGGTGGGGGACAGCTGGAGTGAAGACTGATCATGCTCCTTCCCAACTTCCCGAATTCAGACATATTTGGGATATAGGTTAAGGGTCATTTAGGAGGTGGAGATGGGCTTGTGGCTGTAAAGTAGACTGGAGAATGTGGTTGTACCTAGTGCTAGACCTCTGCTGCTCTGAAGTCTAGACTCTGAGTTAACCCATCAGAGAGGGAATTTGAGTGTTTAAAAGCAGACTCATATACCCAGAATTACCACCTCACACTTGTGAGCCCCGAGAGTGACACCTGGGTACTGTTTAAAAGGTGAATGCATGCCTGGCAAATGCAAGGTCCTGAGTGTGATGCTTGACACCAAAAAAAAAAAAAAAAAAGTGAATGTAGCCAGTTGCACACTTATAATCCCAGCACTCGGGAGGCTGAGGCAGGAGGATTGTTGAGAGTTTTAGACCAGCCTAGGCTACAAAGTGAGCTCAAGGCCAGCCTGAATTGCATAGAGACCCTGTCTCAAAAAGACCAAAAAAAAAAAAAAAAAAAGACAAAACAAAAACCAACAACCCCCCAAAGCAAGAAAAGAATATTAAAAAAAAGGATGTATCTAATTTAAATACAGTAAAATCTGTCATTTTCAATGTGTAGATAAATGTGTCTTGACAAATATATAGAATCACACAGTATTATCATCACTCTAGGAAGTTCCTTCTGACATCTTTGCAATCTCCTCTGCTCTCTCTCCCCAGTTTTGTTTCCAGAATTTTTTTTTTTTTTTAAGACAGGGTTTCGTTATAGTTCAAGCTGCCCTTGAACTCATTATGGAGCCCAGGATAACTCCAAACTCACAGAGCTCCTCCAGCCTCAGCCTCCCAAATGCTGGGATGACAGGTGTGCACACCATACCTGTCCAGAATGCTCTCTAAGTGAAATTGTGCAGTGTGTAGCATTCATGTTGTCACACACATCAGTATTTGCTTTTTACTGCTGAGCTGTCTTTCATTGCACAGATGTACCCATCCTGTTGCTGTTCACCAGCTGATGGGCCTTTAGCTGGTTTCCAGTTTGGGGCTATTGTGGATGAAGTTACTAACCATTTGTGTATTGGGTTCTGTAGACCAGTGTTTTTTTTGTCCTCTAAGGTAAATTTGCAAGACGATTGTTGGATTATACGGTAATTGCATGTTTAATTTTGTAAGAACTGGTGCACTGCTTTTTAAAAAATATTCTACCCAGTAAAGAAACATGAACTCTCATGAACACTGTACTCTCAACACTCTTGAGATTATGTGAAGAATCCAGCTGACTGAGCTTCTCTTTGGGTGGCTCTTAGTGTCCAAGTGTGTTCAATTTCTTTCTGCATTGCTGTTGTTTTAGTTCATGCTTTCGCGAGTTCTCTTCCATTCTCTTTAGTCACCTGTTTCTTCTGTTTGGCTTTGGCCCACCTTCTCTACTAAGCAAATATAGGTCGAATATCCCTTATCTGAAAGGCTTGGGACTAGAAATGTTTCAAATTGATTTTGGAATATTTATATATGCATAATGAGATATCTTGGAGAAGGGACCCAAGTCTAAACATGAAATTTATTCATGTTTCATGTACACTTTACACAGATAATTTTATGCAATATTTTTGTGACACCTGTGTTTTGACTTCAATCCATCAGTTGTGTGAAGTCATTGTCTACTCATGGCCTCCTCAGGTCATGGCTCAAAATTTTCAGATTTTGATCCAGGTGGGGGGGTGCACACTTACAATCCCAGCACTCAGGAGGCTGAGCAGGAGGATCACAAATTCGAGCCCAACCTGGGCTTCATCATAAGGACCTGTGTCAAAAAAAGTTTCAGATTTTGGAGCATTTCAAATCTTAGATATTTTGGATGAGGAATATTGAGTCTGTTTACACAAGTCCTGTTTTTGTCCCTCTCTCCCTTCCTCTTGCTCACTCTTCTCATCTTTTTGGTCCCTTTTGCTTTCTTTAAACTTTAATGAAAAGGGAAACAATTGTGTTGTTAGAAAATGCAAATAATGAAAAGGCTGAAAATTAAATTACTTGCACCGATCAGAGATAAACAGTTTATCTTCTGTTATTCTTCCCAGTTTTTTCCTTCCTTTTTCTACTTTGCTAATTAAATGTTTTTATATTTAACAAAAATGGGATCATGATGTGGAGCATATAACTTGCTTTTTGTGCCGAACCGTATGTGTACATGTAGTGAACATATTGTCTTAGCAGGGAACCCGTCGTCTCGTCATCTCCGGATCCTCCTGCTCAAGCCCAAATCTGTATATAATTCATTCATGTAAAACAGTCGCTCTCTTTAGTGGCTCTTTCAGCCTAAAGCTGTGGTTTTCCAAGCTCTGCTCTACCCTGGAATCATCTGGGATTTAAAAACCAAGCCACCTGGTTCCCATGCCTAGAGATTGTGATCAATTTGTTCTCACCGCACTTGGGGCATGGAGAGGTTTTGAAACTCCCCAGGGGCTGCTAAGGCACAGTGAAGCTGGGGACTGACTGCCCAGAGTGGAAGTCTGCAACCTCAGGCTGTCTGCCAAATCCAGCCTGCCGCCTGTTCTTCTGTGGCTCCGTGCGTTTTACATTTTTAAGTGTTAAAAAAATGAGTAACAATATGTTATGCCATCTGAACATTATATGAAATTAGAATTAAAAGCCTATAAGTAATCTACTGTTGAAACGCAGCCATGCTTATTTATTTATGCATTGTCTATAAGTGCTGCTTTTTCTGGTACCAGGAATCAAACTCAGGACCTTGTGCTTGCCGGGCAGGCACTTGTGCCGCTGAGATATACCCCCAACCTCTGTAAATGCTACTTGTGTGCCGTGGTGGCGGAATGTGAGTGATTTGGGCAGAGACTGTATGGCTTGCAAAGCCTAAAATATACACTGTCAGGCCTTTCACAGAAAATAATTGCAGACCTTGGCCTGGATCGTAAAGTCCTTTGTGAAGCAAATGAGGAATTTCATGATGAGGCCCATCTCCTACTTCCTTTCCTACTTGTGTCTTTGGCTCCAACGATAACAGAACCGTCTGGAGCTCTTCAAAGTCTGTGCATATAGTGTGCCTTTTGCCTGAAATGTTCATCTTTTCCTGCAAACTCATACTTATCCTTGAAGACTTTTTCAAGCAGACCCCACCTTTAAAAACTTCCCCCTTTCTTTCTTGGTCACTCTCTTCTGTCCATTTGAATGGAATAGTCTGGAATACAGCTCTCCCCAGAGTGTTGTGACTGTAATTTAGCGTTTTGCCCTCCTGCAGTATTTTTCAGAGGGAGAGGCTGCAGTCTACTCACCGATGCATCCCTAGCTCCTAGCACAGGGCCTAGGTGATCAGTACGTAATTACTGAATGTCCAGACTAATAGATGACCTGGTGGATATGGCTGCAGTAGGCTTTGGGAGCTAAGAACGCACCAGGGAGACAAGGGAGAAATGTCCAACCTTGTGGAGGAGGAGGCTGGTAGGAGAAAGCGTAGGGTCACAGCTTTAATGTAATGTAAATGGAAAAGGCAGAACACAAAGTAATATGCGCGGTACGTTTAGAGCTACGTGGGCTGTTTATTTCATACTGGTGATGGGCACGATGACTGCTGCTATTTTAATCAAGTACTCACCGCCGGAAGCGACCAGCCACTTCTGTTTCTTGCGATGGAGACATCAGGCCACTTGGGGCCGTCTCTTGGGATAAGCTCCTAAGGGGGCCGCTGTACTTGGAGGCATGAGAGGACAGTGGACACAAACTTAATGGGGCAAAACCCAAAAGCTGGATACATTCTAACACCCCTTATTTTATTTAAAATTGTTTCCTAACACCTCTTTTTTTAGAGAACCAGAAGACTGCTGAAAAGCAGGTAGGCAAACTGGCCTAGGGCAGTGATGGTGAACCTTTTTAGAGACCTTGCTCAAACTGCAACCCAAAACAAAACTCACTTATTATTGCTGGGCATGGCAGTGCACGCCTGTAATCCCAGCACTTGGTAGGCTGAGGCAGGAGTGTTGGGGACCACTACAAAGTGGCTCTGAGCAGGATTTAATATTAACCAATTGGCTTTTCACATTTACTTGGGAGTTGACCGAAGCTTAGGCACCTTGTCTGCAGATGCGCAGCTGATTCATAGTAAATGAACCTCTCTGAGTCACCGGTCACTGCTGAGGCCTGTATTGGCCTGTGACACTGTGATGCCTCAAGTCTGGCTCCTACCTCTATTAACTTTAAGGAAAATGGCTTGCAGCCCTGTGGTGAAGGCCTTCCTGGAGATAACATTTAGCTCTCCTAAATTAACATAATAATACTTGGAGGAGTCCTTGAAAGGATTCCTGAGTCCTGCCCAGACTCCTGCATTTTCTTCAGTATTCCCCCTCCCTTATTTGAAAATCTAATAAAAACGGGCAACCCAGAAAAGTCTTTGATTAATTCAGAGAATACAGAAGCTGGAAAGGAATTAGTCCCTCCCGGAAGCCCTGAAATCATACTCCATTGTCTCACTTTTTATTTACGCCTTCGTCCGTCCACTCGCTTGGGAGATTGTGGGCCTGATCAGCCTGCAATAACTTACGGTTTTTTAACCCGGTTTTCGATACAGGAGGATCGTCGTGAGTTTGAGACCAGCCTGGGCTACAAAGTGAGCTGAAGGCCGGCCTGAACTGCACAGGGAAACCCTGTCTCAGAAAGACAAAAGCAACAACAACAAAAAACCCCCAAAACCCGCTTATTACAAAGCAGCCTACACGGTGATTAAACCTGAATACTTAGGTTTTAGTTAAGAAAAAACAACTCATACATTAACATATTTTGTCTTAAAAATAAATCAAATAACACCCCCACCATAGGTTTGGCCACCATTGGCCTAGGGGCTCAGAAGTCTGCAGGAAAACCTGAACGTTTCTTCTTGGGATTCAAAGTCAAGAGACTGTTACTACGAAGGGTTGAGGAAAGACAATTGGGGAAAAGGAGTAGACACCTTCAGGGGAATCTTCTCACATACAAGAGGGAGTCTGGATTTTTGGCCAAGGCAAGCCACTGCAGCCCTGGTTGTAGGGGTATAGTACTGACAGCTGATACTGGAGAACTAGACCCAGTGTGCATGCGCTGACGTTCTTCACACCCGTTTGCTCTTTCAGGACTAAGGAACCAGGACTGATCTTGGTCTTTGAAGTTCTTTGCCTGCTCAGAGTAACAGAAAGTGAAGAACAACATTCTGGCTATAAATGGGGTAGGAGAATGGAGTTAATTTGAATGCTAAAATAAACAAGACCTTATTTTGTAGCCCAAGCTGCTGGTTATATGTGTACAATATATATGAAATTCGGTAAGGTCAGAATGTCACCAGGCACAAAACATACAAAAAATAAAAATAGTACAGCAGTGTTAAAAGTGTTGGGGTTTAATTGGTTTTCTTTCAATGTGGTTGAATCTTTAATAAAAAGATCAAAACATGTTATTGCTACTTGCATTACAATTAACTTTACATTGAAAATAAATCTTCAAGAATTGGTTTACTTTATAGTGTATTTTATTATTTTAGTTATCATTTGTTTTCTCTATTTTAAACTTTTTATAGGCTTTTTTTCTTTAGTATTATTTTCTCTTCATCCCTGTATTTTTGAAGATTTCTCTTTATAGTGGTAAATACAGCAGGCTAGTATCAACTGCTATTTCTTTTTTTTTTTTTTTCAACTGCTATTTCGATATCAGCTGGAGGTCTTTTAATGAAAAAAGATTCATTAAAAGAAACAATAATTATTACACATATTATTTGTTTTGTAACAGGCAATTACCTTAAGTCTCACAATCCCACACTGTCGGAGTGATAAACACTCCTTGATTTTTTAATTTAATTTTATTTTTTGCGGCACTGGGGATCAATCTCAGGGTGCTACACATGCTAAAGACAAGCTCTACCACTGAACTATATTATATCCCCAGCCCTGCACACCCTGATTTTAGGAAGGTTTGTGTTTCAGAAGCTTGAACTCAGTTCTTTGAGTTTGAAATAGATTTTCTAATTGAAATAGTCTGGTGAAATGGTTATGTACAATTTCAAGACAAAATCACCAAAGCTTCTGTGTTGAAATGTTTTACTGTCATTAGAAACAATTTAAAAATACATCAGATAAAATAGTCTCATGAAAGATGTACTTTAATGAATACAAATATAAACTGAGACAAGAGTTTGAAAGTGGAAGAATGTTAATTCTTGAGGACAGCCAAGCATTCTGAGATCATGACGAGGGAGATGGATATGTTTGCTGTTTGTCAAGCATATTTGTCATGATCAAGGTCTTTTATTAGGAGGTGGGGGCAGTTGCTAACTCACAGATGGCACCAAGAATGACTGAGAGATTTTGCAGAATGGGGCAATAAGAGGAAGGGAGAGGATGAGATGGGAGAAGAAGCAAATGCAGATGTCTTCTGGGCTTCTGGGAGGTGAACTTGGCTGAGTTGGAAGTGATCCTATGGGATAGGAATCCTCTGAGCTGTTTTCTTCTGGGTCTTCTCAGTCTGGTCAAAGTTTTCTTTCCTTCATTCTCTTGTATCCTCAGGCCTCAGGGCAGTTCAGATTTTATCAGGTCAGGAGTTAGGGATTGGTGGGAGGGAAAACTCAGAATATTTCTCTGAAGAAATTAGAGGAAATCCTGTACTGCTATCTTTAATAGTTTTATTGTTAAGTGTGTGTATGTGCTTGTGCACGCATGTGTGTGTGCGTGCGTGTGTATGTGTGTGTGTGAGAGAGAGAGAGAGAGAGAGAGAGAGAGAGAGAGAGAGAGAGAGAACCTCCCATAGATTTACTTACACTGCCCTACTTGAAAAATATTAATACCTTCAGTATGACTGGGCCCCCTGAGACCTCCCTGTGCAATAAGAATGAAGTAGAGTATTATGGGAAATTAAATACCAAGCAAGCAGCCATCTTGAATTATTTTATTTTAAAGAGAGTAGTAAAAAAAGAGCAATAGTAAAATACCAACATCACAGACATAAACAAAACAAAGCAAGAACATTAAAAATGATACAGGATTTTAAAACCAAATGATAGGAGTCACCAGTGGTTGTTATATTACATATTGTCATCGTCAACTAAGTTGCTCAGATTACCACATGTAAGAATGGAAGATTGTTCAAACCATTAAAGATAATAAAAAATAATTATTAAAAAGCATTATAGATGATACAGAGTTTCACTAGACAAGGCTATCTTGAATTATTCATGTTCAAAATTTTTGTTTTGCCTTGTTTGGGATATATGCTGCAAATAGATGCTGGAAAACCTGAAATCTCACAATGATACAACTATTGCTTAATAATTTCCTACTTGCCCCCAAATTGAGCAGCTGCAGAAGTCTTGTCTTGCATTGCACTTTGAAAAAGAAGGAGAGGTTAACAAGTCCCATTGCCTCATCGTCACATGTCCAGTTTACTTACATCACTAAAGATGTTTTGGGACATCCCCAATTCAAATATGCTTGACCCTTGAGCAAAACAGGGGTTAGAAGTACCAATTGCCAGCACAGCAATTTTATATAACTTTTGACTTCCTCAAAACTTAACTAGTAGCCTGTTGTTGACCAGCTAGCTTGCTGCTTACCATAATATAAAGCCATTTAACATGTACTTTGTGTGCTATATGTATCATGCATGGTAAAAAATATGGTAAAAACCAGAAGAGATCACTTTTACTGTGAGGAACTGCTCAGCAGAGAAGATCAGCATAACATAGTGTTTTATATGGATATAAGGTAGGATTCAAATGTACAGTGAATGTTTAGATTAAAAAATTATAGTAAAAGACACATAGCCATTAACCCTCCTCAAAAACTTCCCCCTTGCTTCAAACACACTTAGGCCATCGTTCTTGCCACTTTGTAAACAGTTCAGGAAATTGTCTTTCATGAGGGTCTTGTGGCTGCCCTAATGTCTTGAATAGATTAAAAATGTTTAGAGTGATTTCTGTTAAATAAAAACATCACTGTGTGTTCCCATCCATTTTATTCACTGGATCTTGCATTGTGCAACTTCTAGCCCTTTGCCAAAGTCAAAATGACCATGAAAAGTAAATATTTTGAGTTATTTCAGGACCTTGAGGCAGTCATAATAGCACAACTAAAGACACTCATGAAAGAGGACTGCAGAGCTGCTGCAGAAAGTGGCAAGAACAATGGGATAAGTGTGTTTGAAATGAGGGGGAATATTGAGAATGGGATTAATGGAAATATGTCCTTTACTGTAATACATTTTTAAAAATGTAAGCATTTACTATAGTTTTGGATCACACCGTTTACTTGCAACACCCGAACTCATGGTAATAGCAGCAGGGGGTGGCTATGAAGTTATGATAGGGCAGTAAGTACTGTACTTAATTTTATGCACTTAGATTTAATTCTGCATCTTTATGTTAGTTTACATTTCTTTCAACTATAAGCAGTACCATGTACATTCTGTATTTATGCTGTAACTTTTGATAATATTTAACTTTATAATAGATTTGTATGTAATTTATGATGTCAAATGATAAAACAGACCATTATTTTTATATTTTATGCATCTGTGCCATACCTCTCCCCTTAGGTTTTTTGATATTTCTGTTACCTGAATCATCTATGAGTTTTTTCAAGTTGTCACAGGTCTCCAAAAACAAAATCTGAGAATAAGTGGACCCACACATGTCAAATCCATGTTGTTGAAAGGTTAGCTGCATTTTATTTTACTGAATCATGTACACTTCTTGTTAGATCACAGGTTCAAAAAATAGAATCACCATAGAATTTGGCAACAGATTACTCATTGGTGTTCTTAATCTTCTCTCCTCTAATCCATTTTACTTTATTTATTTATTTTGTTTTCGAGACAGGGTCTCACTATGCAGTTTAGGCTGGTCTTGAACTCACTTTGTAGCCCAGGCTGGTCTTAAACTTGCAACAATCCTCCTGCCTCAGCCTCCTGAGTACTGGGATTACAGGCCTGTACCACCACTCCTGGCTCCTTCTACTTTATTTAAACAAACGACTCTTTAATGTGCTGCTATGATCTGGATATGGTCAACTACGTGTGTTGGGGGCTTGGTTTTCAGTGTAGTGGTAGTTTGAGCTGGTGGACCTTTAAGGGGTGGGGCTTAGTGAGAAGTGGTTGGGTAACTGGGCGAGCTGCCCTTAGAAGAATTTCATGTAGCTCTCATGGGACTCCGCTTGGTTTTTGTTAGAAGGTTGTTATAAAGACCTGCTTCCTGGCCCCCAGCTTCCTGTCTTGCCACAAGATCTCTCCTTGAACTGATCCTACCATGATGCCTCCTCCCAGGAGGCCCTTCTCAGAGCTCATACCATGCTGCTTGAACTTTCAATCTTTCAAGCTGTGACCTAAATAAACCTCTTTAAAATAAATCACACAGCCTCAGGTACTTTGCTACAACAGTGGATAATGGACCAAAGACATATCAGTGCTTACAGAAGCTAGTAGTTGTCTATTATACATTGCAATAAGTCTAAATTTCTTTTTCCAATTTTAAACACTCTGTCCCACACAGGTAACTTCCTTTCTTTTACTTTCCAGATATTTATGCTTTGGTCTTGTCAAGTAGCTCCGGTCTCCTTTCCTGCAACTGCCTATTCGTTCCCTCCTTTCCTGCTTATGCTTCTCTTCCATGCCCAGTGTTTTAGTCCTGGGATGCTGTCTTTCCCTTTCCCACTTACTAAAACTGGATTCACTAATCAAATCCCAGCTCAAATTTGACATTCAAACAAAATAGAAGGCTTTTGTGGGTACTTTGGAGACTTCCCCTTGGGGACCTCTGGCACTGCAAAATTTCCTGACCTGGGTGAGGCCGCTCTTAAAACACATCCTCCTCTCTACTCCAGACCTCACACCAGGCAGCCTCTTTCTGCTATGACAGTCTGCACCCTGGTGGCCAGCTCGCTGGTGGAGTCATTTCAGGATAGCTTCAGCCCATTGTCCTCTGAAACATTCATTCAGGCCACAAGTAGCAGAGTATTTTGTCCCACTAAGCTCTGAAAGTTCAATATTCCCTCTTCACTGTCTATCACAGACAGTACAAGCCAGCCTTTCTCATTTGGGCTTCACTGGTGAAAACAGGCACCAGTTTTTGCACTTCCTCAACCCTGGGGAACAGAGCCCAAGCCCTCTGTGGTTTGCGGAATAAAAGTCCATTAATGTTCATACTCTAAGCTCTGGAATTTGTAGATACGTTGTCTGTCTTTGTCTGTTTTCTGGTGCTATAACAGAATACCTGAGAATAGGTGACTTATGAAAGATAGAGATTTATTAAGCTTATGGTTCTGTAGGGTGGGAGCGCAAAATTGGTGAGGTCCTCACACTGTGTCGTAGCATAGTGGAAAAGGGGATGTGCTTATAAGAGACAAAATATTGGCGGTGGCTTTGCCTTATAACAACCTGCTCTTTTTTTTTTAAGCTAACCCAGTTGCATGAGAGTGAGAACTCACTTATTCCTCTGAGAATTAACTCAAGTCTATTCACAAGGGCATTAAAATCTCTTAATGAACAAATCAGCTCTTGAAGGCCCCACTTCCCAACATTGCCACAGTGGCAAGCAGATTTCAAAACAAGTTTCAGGAAGGACAATCTATTGCACTTTCTTATCTGGCAAAAGGGACTTCACAGATGTGATTGAGGTTATGAATCTTGAGTTGGGAAATTATCCTGAATCTTCCATGGGATCCTAATCTAACCATGTAGCCATAGGACTCCTCCAAAATGGAGAACCTATCCTAGCTATAGTCTGGGAGATGTATGTGACTATAGGAAAGTCAGAGTGACACGAGGATGTTCCCCGCCATGCCTGGCTGAGAGCGGAGGAAGAAGGCTACAGCCCAAGGAATTCATTGACCTCCAGAAGCTGGGACTGGCCCTTAGCTACAGCTAACAAAAAATGGTCAGCTTGGTCCTACAAATAAACGAACTCTAAAAGAGCAGGAAACATTATTCTTTGGGGATTTCAGGAATGAATTCAGTTGTTGATACATTTATTTTAGCCCAGAGAGGTTCATGACTAGACTCAGACCCTACAGAGTGTATGGTAATGCTTTTGTGCTGTAAGTCACAAAAGTTGTAGTAATAGAAATCTAGTGTCATGTCCTCCATGTGTAAGATGCAGCAGGTGGATCCCTGGACCTGTTGGCTTCTGATTCTTAGCAAAAGTGGGATCAAGAGGGACTGCAAGATGGTGTCCTTCCTCTAGCAGGGGCTCTTGGCCTCCGTTCCCCACTACTGCTTCTGTTGCAGCTGCTCCCACATGTTTTGGGCTAGGGGCAGAAAACTTCTCTACACTTTGTTGTCCTTACTCTTTGTTTCTCTTTTTCGATCTTTTTGAGAAAAGGTCTCACTATGCAGTTTAGGCTGTCCTTAAGCTCACTTTGTAGCCCAGGCTGGTCTCGAACTTGCAAGAATCCTCCTGCCTCAAGCCTCCCAAGTGCTGGGATTACAGGTGTGGGCTACCACATCCAGCCTAATAGCAGACAATATGTTCTTTCTTTATTTTTTTGGTACCAGGAATTGAATTCTGGACCTTGCGCTTGCCATGGAGGTACTTGTACTACTGAGCTATCTCCCTGGCCTGTTAAACTTTTCTTATATGTGGGTTACAGACAGGAAGTTAAATCTTTGTGTGTCACAGAACTTATTTAAATACCTTTCCCCTTTAGTCACAATGAAGAAAGAAAAAACAATGAAGAGAGAGGAAAGGTTCCATGTAACATTGTTGGGATATTTCACCGATCTTTATCCCTGGTTCTGCATTTCAGTGCAGGTATGCACTGACCATTTCTCTGCATGCCCATCACTCACTGGCTACCTGAGTTCCCTTTGGCTGGACCAGGTCTACTTGATGAAAATCTTGTGTTTGACTTCCCTCTGTATTGAACACACTCTCACGTTGGACTCTGCACTTCTGGTCCTATTTCAGGTTCAAAATTAATTTCTATTACCAAGCCAGTTCCTTCCTACTCTCATGCTATTTCATGCACATTGCCAGCAGTTTATCATGTCTCACCCGTGGGCTGCTTCTAGAACACAGAACTTCAGGTCTGGAAGGGTAGAAGGGATCCTTGGTACCAGTTGTTTCACTGCCTTCCTCTTCCCATTTCCCAGTCTTAAACCATCTCTCTTTCCTCTCACTGGTCACCTAGCTTATTCATGTGTAAGATCCACAGGTGGTCGATTTACTCTGCTGGTAGCTTATTCCACTTGTCTTGGTTACTTTTCTCTTGTTGCTGAGACAAAATACCCAATGCCCAAAATGAAGGAAGGAAAGGTTTATTTAGCTTACAGTTTGTGGAGGTTTCAGTCCATACTTGGTTGGTTCAGAGGCAGAGTGGCACATGGCAGAGGGCAAACTGTTCATGGCAACAGAGTACAGCAAAACAACCAGCAAAAGGGAGGAATGGAGGCAAGCAGCCTCTTTTCTTCCCTTACATAGTAAACAGCCTACCCCCACCCAGGGGATGTATACCTCTCACACAATCTCCATACCTCCTCTTCCATAGGCTCAGGATGTGTACAAAGTAAGCACCCTGGCTTCCTCCCGAGTCACTCAGCTAAACCCCTAGACTCCCCAAGTTGACACAATGTATCAACCATAACATTCCACCCCTTGTCAACTTGGTAATCACACACATTTCCTTAAACCAGTTTCCAGATACAAAGACATGCTTATATTAGAACCATAACCTTTTGCCCCCATACAAATGAAAATTAAACACTTCCAACATTTAAAGGCACAAAATAAACATTACCATTCCAAAAGGTACAAACAGGGGAATGTAGAACATTGGGACCAAAGCAAATCCAAAATCCAGCAGGGCCAACATTGTGTTTTGCAATTCCACATCCAGCATCTGAAGCAACATGTTGTACACTGTGAGCTCCAAAGTGCTTGCAGAGTCCACCCCTATGGCTCTTTTGGTGGTTATAGCCTGCAGTGGCTTCTCTCTTAGGCCTGCTTTGCTCCCTCCTTGCAGCTTTCGTCCGATGATCCACATTCCTGACTTTTCTAAACTTCTGAGGTCTCCAGTGCACCTTTGGCTTCCCACTCACAGCCTCACATATTGCCCTCTCAGGGGCACACTGTCTGGACTCCCAGGCCTTCTGAAATCTTGGTGGAAGCCTCTTTAACCTCAGAACTCTTGCATTCTCCATGCACCCAAAGCCAGGGCCATGTGGATGATGCCAAGGTCGGCTGCCACCTGGAGCAGTAGCCAAACTTTCCTCTCTCTTGGCCATAGGGGTCGAGTGCCTGGATTGCTGGGCAGACTGAATCCAATGCTGAGGAACAAATTCTCTATGCTGCCTCCATTCTGGAACCTGGTGTGGCCGCTGCCGCCATTCTGGAACATGACACTCTTTGGCTTCCTTCTCAAGGCAAGGTCTCTCACCTTTACAGTTTTGAGGATGCAAAGGGTGGAGACTTGCTGCTTCTTGTGATGCCCTCAGGCCATTTTTTCCATTCTCTTGTTCCTTCATAGCAGTAGAGATCTCCTTAGCTTTACCTTTGCAGTCTACAGTTTTACTGGAGCTTCCTTTTTGGCCAAACTGACAACATTTTAAATCCTCTTGCTGGGCTCTTTCCTCTTGATTGTCAATATAAATCTGGCTAAAAGCCCCCAACAATAGCCATGCCACTGTCCCAACATTCGACTGCCTTGAAATTTCCTTTGCCAGATTAATCAGTTCACTGCCACCCTTAATCTCAGTCTTAGGCAAAGTCTCTGGACATGAGCAAAATGCAGACAAACTTTCTGCCAAGCCATAACATACATCATCTGGAGTCCAACAACCAATGCAGTCCTTCTTCCCAACAGAAACCTCCTGAACCTTGTCTTTAAAGGCAGGATTTCTATCAGCCTTTTGGTCTTCTGAGCTCTGACCAGACATCTCCAAACCTTTCCAAACTCTTCCCACAAGCAATTTCCAAAGGCTCTTGAACCACGTGGTCAGGTATAGTCACAGTAATGACCCCACTCCGCTGGTACCAAATTCTGTCTTGGTTACTTTTCTATCCTTGCTGAGACAAAATACCCAACATCCAAAATGAAGGAAGGAAAGGTTTATTTAGCTTACAGTTTGTGGAGGTCTCAGTCCATACTTGGCTGGTTCAGAGGCATAGTGGCATATGGCAGAGAGCAACAGTTCATGGCAACAGAGCACAGCAAAACAACCAACAAAAGGGAGGAATGGCTGCAAGCAGCCTCTTTCCTTCCTTTACATAGTAAACAGCCTATCCCCACCCAGGGGGCGTGAACCTCTCACACAATCTCCAGGCCTCCTCTTCCATAGGCTCAGGATGTGTACAAAGTAAGCACCCTGGCTTCCTCCTGAGTCACTCAGCTAAACCTCTAGACTCCCCAAATTGACACAATGTACCAAGCATAATACCACTATGGAAGTTTTTTCCCCCCTGAATTTCTTGAGGCAGCACCAGTCCAAGGCAGAGGTCAACAGCTCACAGGAACTCAGTGAATGAATGAATATTAATGAGCCCCAAACTGGTTTTCATAAAGTAGTCCTTGGAATAATTACTTTTCTCTCATTGCTGAGACAAAATACTCAGCACCCAAAATTAAGGAAGGAAAGGTTTATTTATAAAGCTCACAGTTTGTGTGGGTTTCAGTCCATACTCGGCTGGCTCCAAGGTGGGGTGATGTGGCAGAGGGCGACAGTTCACGGGAGGGGGAGAGGGGAGAGGGCAGAAGCAACAAGAGCAAAAAGAAGAAGAGGGAGGGAAGAC
>PVLD010027941.1:0-20077 GCA_004027595.1 Dinomys branickii
ATGGCAGTTTGTATACACCCCTGTATGTTATAGTATAGTCTGAGGCAGCTATATCTCTTCCCAAGGTGAGAGTCCAAGGATATAGATAAACCCAGGAGTACAGTTATTATCACAGGGAAGATAACTGATTGAGTGGTAGGGCAAGGGAGATGAGGGAGGAGAAAAAACGAACTGATCAAAAGGGCCATCATCTGTGTAATTGAGTAACAAAGATGAAGGTAACATTATGTAGGACAGCATCCAGAGCTAATTCCCTTCTATGTTCTCTATAATTCTGTATTTCCTCAGTCGTTTTTGTATTAGCAGAAGTGAAGATAACTTTATATTATACAGCATCCTGTGCAAATTCCCTAGTACTTATCTATAATTTGGTATTTCCTTTAATGTTTTTGCGTTAACTAATGTGAAGATAACTATGTAATACAACATCTAGTTCTAATTCCCTACTATATTCTGTATAACTTTGTATTTTCTGTATTGTTTATGGCTTTTCTGGTTCATATGTCTCCATTCTTTTGTCTTTAAAATAAAATTAAAAAAAATAAAATAAAATCTCCAGGCTTCCTTCCCAGGCCCTTGGCCTCCTGGTGTTACCTCACTTGGGACAATGCAGTGGACTCCAGGCCTTTGGCTTCTTCATGTCTCCAGACAGCCCTTTTGCACATTTCTGCACCTGACTGCAAATGATCGTTTTAAGCCTACCTTGTAAATTCTTACAAATAGTTGTATATTTTGCATTAAATTTGTTCTCTAAAAACATTGATTGATACAGCAAGGAAAAAGAACTAGAACAATCCAGAATACTTTGGACTAAAAATGGAGGATTTGCATTGACTGGCCTTAATATGATCTCCAAGGTTATCATGATTATGACAGTATGGTATTGGCATTAGAATACATAGTTCAAAATAACAGAATAGAGATTCTAGAAATAAGGCACATGCATTATTGAGCAATTGAATTTTTTACTGAGGTACAAAGGAAATCAAAGGTAAATGGAAAACTTATTCAAAAATTAGTGCTACAACAATTAAATATATGTATAGAAAAGAACAAACATCAACCCCTATTTCATATCATACATAAATATCAATTTAGATTGAGTGTGGAACTAAGCATACAAGCTCAAACTTCTGGAAGAAAGTAGGGAAAATATTTTAATCTGGGGTAGTAAAAGACTTCTTCCAAAAGACACAGGAAAAAGCACCATTTTTCTCAACACATTTTATCAAGTTCAAAACTTGCCTTGTCATTGAAGGACACTGTTAAAGCAACGAATAAGCCAGTGCAAGTGGGAGAAATATGTATCAATCATATTTTTACTAAAGTACTTGTAGAAAGAGCACAGTTTAAAAACTCCTACACAATGCAGAGGTAATAAGGTAAAGAATCCAATTTTTAAAAATTGATAAACATTTGAATAGGTACATGGCCAGTAAAATATAAAGAGATGCATAACACCATTATCACTGGGAAAGGACATTGAAAACTGCAATGAAGTCACAATGTTCATCCACTTCAATGGCTGAAATTAAAAACTTCACGAGGAATATTGGACAGAATACTGTGCAATTAGAACACTCAGACATTGCTGATATGACTGTAGAGAGGCAGGACAACTTTAAGGAAAGATTTCTGTAAAGTATCTATTTCTACAAAAACCAGTCATTTCTATAAAACAAAGCCTGCACTTACTCTATTACAGCAATCACGTTCTATTAACAGCTTGGATGAATCTTACAACGTTATGTTAAATAAAAGAAGCCAAGAGTGAAAGACTATATACTGTGTAGTGTATACTATACACCGTGTGCTCCTGCTGCTATGAAGTTCTAGAAGATGGAAAATCAATGTATGAAATAATTAGACTTTGATTGCTTCTGGGACAGATGCAGGATTGATTGGGAAGGAAATTTCTGGGATCATAGTCACGTTAGGGACATGGGATATCTGGAGACAAGAATTTGTCAAAACTTAATTAAATTGTATACTTCCAATTTATGCATTTCACCTTAAGGAACAATCTGCAAGAACTATTTTTCCTTTAATGGTGTAGTAATCAGTTCTGAAACTGCTTTCTGGGTATTCTAAACCTAACCAAATGAATAAGTGTATTGGAGGACAATGGAACAAGGTTTTTCACTATTAAAGCAAGGAGTTAAAATATGTAAGGGTGAAAGTCTACAAGTGCTGTGCTGTTGAATTAAAATTAAAAACACTAATATAAATCCATGTAGATGAATATGGATGTAGATGTATATATGTAGATGTATATATGCATATGTATGAGTATTTACTATGAACGCATTATTAAGCTCTGTGAGCTAGGAAGCTCTGGAAGCAATGATCCACACAAGCAATGAACAAGCCTGACCCTCAGGTCTGGATTTCCAGATACTGTTCTCTATGGAAAAGAATCAGTGCTCCTTGAGCAATGGGAATCTCCACGTTGGGGTCAGGAAAAAGATGAACCTCGATGAGTCAGAAAATAAAGACATATCCAAAGCATGAGGTGACGCAACACGGGAAGGAAACAGGAGCGGTTTGGGTTCTGTCCTGTCGGAATCTTGAAGGGGTCGCTCTATCCTTTACAGGAAAAAGCTGGACAAATGGAAAGTTAAGCGAGTTTTCTTGAACCCATCAAAGAACTGAGGTACAGAGCGGAGAGAGCCACCCTGAAATGTGAGCATGCGGACAGATATTGCAATGGAGAGCTGAACCAGAGGAACCATTAACAAGGACACTTAGTGGCGATTCCGTGAACTGCTGGAGGCCACATATTTCCCTGACTTCCCTGTAAAGGTTCTCCATGAGTTCAGGGGTTCTGGCAGAAAAAGCGAAAAAGTAGGCAGTATGGAATTTGTCCAGTGGGAAGACTTGACAGGATCACACCCTCAAGCGCAGGCCCACCAAAACACCAGACTTTCAGCAGGCTGTGACAGCATGCTTCCGCTTGCCCATCTCTGCCCCCACACTAAGAGGGCTTCCACCTGAGTAACCACAGAGCCAGGTGAAAGAACTGTGAGACCCATCTGTCTCTGGAGGAGTACAGAGGAAGCCTAGATTCAAAAGCATAGAAATCAAATGACGACGATTTCAGGTTCTTGCCCGGTTTCCCCCAAGTTTTCTTCTAGTAATTTTATTTTTAGGCCTTATATTTAAATATTTAATCCACTCTGAATTAATTTTTGTGCTCTATAAATGTAATACCATTTTGATTCATAATTTAAAATGATGGATATAAATTAAAAAGTAAAACATAAACAAGCAAGAACAATTTGAAGTGTGCAGGGCTTGTAGGTTTAGCAAACTTTAAACATCACATAACTCACAGCCGGATAAAAATATTTGCACTAAAGGTCTTTACCCTTCAGTTGCTGTTATCCAACATGTTTCAAAACAAAACAAAACAAAGGAAAACCTACTTTGAAGTAGCAAAATAATCATGAAAACAAGATTCATAGGATGCATATCGGAATCATCAGATTGGGAATTTGTAATATCTATGATTAATATTTTGAAAGAATTAATGGAAAATATAGACACCATGCAAGAAAAATGGGCAATGTAAGCAAAGAGGTACAAACTGCAAGAGAATGAAAAGGAAGTGCTGAGAATGAAAAACATGCTAAGGAAAATGAACAATGTCTGATGGACAAGGCAGTAGATTTGACATGGTTGAGAAAAAATTATATGTGTAATATCAGAAGAAAGAATAAAATGGAATCCAAAAACAGTTGCCACAATAATAGCCAATAACTTCTTAAAATAATGAGAAATACCAAATTATAGACCCTAGAAACTCAGAAATAGGAATAATTACCAAAATAAAACGAGAAACAAAAACTCCAGACATACTTAGTCATGTTATATTAAAACCGCAAGAAACCAAGTAAAAGAAATGACATTAAGGGAAGCCACAGGAGAATACTAACTTCAACTAAAGACTAGCATGATAAACATTACAAGAGCCTTATGATAAAGTATTGCATGATTGTAGGAAAGGAATAACTAAAATCAGTTTCAGTGATATCAAAACAGGAATAAGGTACTTACAGTGTTTGTGAAGTGGTGCTGTGTTACTCAAGTGTGGCTTTATATAAGTTTAAGTACATATTACATGTGTATTACAAAATTTAATGTTTACAAGTATACAGTTGATATAGCTAAAGGAATCTATAAAATGAAATCATATATTGTCTTAGAACCAGTAAAGGATGAAATTTCAGAGGCTAATGGGATAAAGGCTAAAGTAAATTGATAAAATAATTACAAATAAGGTAGAAACTAATACAATTATATATGTAATCACTGTATGTCTGAGTAGTCTAATATACCTATTACAGAACAGATTTCCAGAACAGATTATAAAAAACATGAGTCAACTATATTTTGTCTAGCAGGTTCCTACTTTAGGTTTAAAGACTCAACTAGACTAAAAGCAAAGTGATAATTAAATATCACATAGTGTCTCTTATATGAGAAACTAAAACTATAAATAGCAAAATGAAAGATAACAGGAAGTAGGGAGATGGATCTTTATCGGAAGGGAAGGGGATCAAGGGATGGAGAGAGCAGGGAAGGAGGGGAGGGAAAGGGGATGGAAAAATTAATGTGTCGGGGCATATACCAACTCCACATGAGGGTGGTAAACATTATGTGCAAATCACATGACCATCTCAATAAATGCAGGAAAACTTCTGACAAAGTCCAACACTCACTCATGATTTAAAAGAACTTACAGGAAACATGTTATCATGTTTAACTGTACAGAACTTACAAAATAGAGAGTCTTTATCTCAATTTGAGAAAGTCATCTATGACAAAGCAACAGCTGAGATCATACTAAGTGGTCAAAACCTGAAAGTTTTCACTCTAAAATCAGGAACAAGACAAGGATGTCCACTATCACCACTCCTATTCAATATAGTTCTGGAAACATTAGCCAGAGCTATTAGACAAGAGAAAGAAATAAAAGGAATAAGGATAGGAAAGGAAGAGGTTATCGTTATTTGCAGATGACATGATACTGTACACAGGAGACCCCAAAAATCCACCAACAGACTTGTAGATTTAATAACCACAATGGGTAATGCAGCTGGATACAAAGTCAACACTCAAAAATCGATAGCATTCCTGTACACAAACAATAAGCTCACTGAGAAAGAGATTAGGGAAACCACATTCTTCACAATAGAATCTAAATTATGAAATGCTTAGGAATCAATCTAACAAAGGAAACAAAATATCTGTACATTGAAAACTATAGTACTCTGAAAAAGGAAATTGAAGAGGATTTCAGATAATGGACAGGTATCTCCGGTTCATGGATAGGAAGAATCAACATAGTGAAAATGGCCACACTGCCAAAACCCAATCAAAGTGCCACTAGGATACCTCAGAGATTTAGAGAAAACATTCCTAAAATTCATTTGGAACCAGAAGAGACCAAAAATAGCAAAAGAGATTGTGGGCAACAAAGGCAAGACAGGAGGCATCACAATCCCTGATTTGAAATTATATTACAAAGCTACTGTGATAAAATCAGCAATGTTGTTTTTAGGAAATACATACTGCAATATTTTGAGATGAAGAGTCACAATGTATTCAATTTATATTCACATGTTTCCAAAATATCAGTATCTATATGACTACCTTTCATCTATCATCTATCTATCTATATCTGTCTTCATCATCATCACCTGCCATTCTGTCATAATCACCAGTCAACAGAAGAATAACATTAATGATGCCCAAATAATAGTAATTCTGGGTAAGAGGTGGAGGGCGGTTCCTTGTGCAATTCTTGTGTGTTTCTGTGCTTTTGAAATTATATAAGAACTGCTATATTGGGCATCCCAGGACCACCTGACATAGAATCAAATAAATTAAGGGATCTTTCATTTTTTAGGAAAAATAATAACTCCATTTTTTAAAGAAAACTCTAATTTCTGTTCAATTTTAAAACATGATAATTTTAAAAATAGTATGCTAGGTCTAAAATGCTGTGAATTCTTATTTCATGGCATCCTGATCTATGTAGTTATTTACTGACTAACAGATACAAAGCGAAATTTTTGTCTTTCCTAAAATCTAAAGAACTTTTGTTGAAGAATTGGAGCAATTATATTCTTGAAATATCTGATGTTTCATTAGTTTAGGGATACACAGTAATTTGTAGTAGTTCTAATTTTGAGGTGGAAATCTATTTTTAGGATATCAACAAATTGTGTATTTTTGCACAGGAATATGTATTTTGGAGGGTTTAAAACTATAGTTTTTAAAGAAGCATTACAAATCAGCAGCATACATTTTTAGGTTGTTATTACTTCATGTTGTTTATTAAAACATTCTTCAAAGTTTAAATTTAAAGTTAAAATTAAATCAGTAATTATAAAAATGATATCTAAGATTCCATCAGCAAATAGGTATACTCTGCTTCATCAGCTATAGCCCAAATTGAAAGTCTTACTTTGACTTCTAGTGTGTAAATTGCTATAATAATTTTTCTAGTTTTCTGCAATTTCTCCCAATCCCCTACTATCACTAAAATAGCTTTTTCACCCCCACATTTATACTCACACACACATACACATTCACATGCACACACACACACCCTTCCAGCAAAATTGGCCCCTAAATTTCCTTTTAAAAATTCACTCTTTGATGCTCTCCACTAAAGTTTGACCCTGTTTAATCCAAGTTTCATGCAATTTTTACATGTTTGATTCAGTTAACTACAAAATTTAAAACATGGTTTAAGGGTAAGTTTGAAAACAGCCAGCTTTTGTGAAATTTCAACTCCAGTATCTCAAGAAAATGAGAAAAAATTCAGGATAAAAATATTAATAAAAGCCAGATGTGGTGGTGCACACTTGTAATCCCAGCATTTGGGAGGCTAAGGCAAGAGGATTGTTGCAAGTTCGAGACCAGCCTGAGCTACAAAGTGAGCTCAAGGCCAGTCTGATCTACATAGTGAGACCCTGTCTCAAAAAGGACAAAAAACTATTAATTTTTTGCAAGATTAATAATTTGATTATAATTCATAATTATTTTCCTCATTTGTATTTATAATCTTCAGCTCTGGGGTTGCATTAGATAGCATTCCTGTTTCTGGGACCAAATATCCAGCACTCGCAGTTTAAAGGTGGAGAGTTTAATTTGGCTTATTGTTTGTGGGATTCAGTTCATGCTCAGCTGACCCTAAGTCAGAAATATTATAGTAGAAAGGAGTGGGGAAGCAAAGCTACTAAGTTGATGGTGGCCAGGAAGCAGGGCAGAGGAACAGTGTCAGAGAAGAGGAGGCCCAGGACACCTGTAGTCCCTAAGGTCATCCATGACCCAACTGCACACATCCACAGGTATGCTTTACTAAGCCCTGGGCATTTCTTAATCCATTCAAGTTGATATGTCACAATGAAGGGTCATAAGGCCCTACCTAGATTGATAAGCAGAGTTATTATTCTATGAAATGTCCTTCACTGAGCACATAGGTCTTGCTATTGTGAAGCTATTAAAATCACTAAACTTTGAAATGGCCAGGAAGGTATCAATGGAAAGATGACATTTATGTTCAAAGATACGAGAGAAGTGATATCTTTTTATCCTCCTAAGTCACACTCCTATAAGAAAAGTTTTCCTCTGGACTTGGGATTGCTGCTCTGTGTCTTACAATCCTTCATGGTCAAGTTCCAAGGGAGAGTGGTCTAGTCACTTCTCCCTCCACGTTGAGGCTCTGTTCATCAAATTGCTAGCTTTGGATGGACTCAGATGAATTTATTGTCATGTGGCACAATGAACTCTTCATCTTGCCTATATCATCTTCTTGATTGCCCGTCTCCACAGAATTCCTCATGTCAGATTTTACTTTCCCACCCTTTCCACTCCGCTCTATAAGCTGCCTCCCCTGCACCTTACTCTGTTCCACTACCACTGATACAGCCTTGGTGAGACACTTATCTTACCACTTCCCATTTCCACCAGACCCTTTCCACTAGTGTCCATGCACCAGGTGGGCCCCCTCTCATTCATACCCACACCGAGGCAGATACAAGACACTCATCGTCTCAAACTCCTGAGTGTATATCCATTCTGTTCAAAATGCCTCACTGGCTTTCTTGGTCTCTGAGATAAAGTCCAACTCCCCAGTGTGATCTACAAAGAAGCTAATGATCTGGTCCCTGTCTATCTTCCAGACACATCTCTTTACCATTTTCCTTCTTTCTCCAGTCCTCAACTCTGTGCAGTGCTGAGGGGTAAGAGGACATCATTCCCTCGACTCAATACAAAAAGGCAAGCTCTTCCTTCATTTGTTACTATGTGTCTTAGTGACTTTCCTCGTTGCTGAGACAAAATACCCAACACCTAAGGTTAAAAGTGGAAAGGTTTATTTTTGCTCACAGGTTTTAGAGGTTTTAGTCCATGACTTCCTGGCTCCAACATGGCATGGCACATGGAAAATGCACAAGAGAAAAACAACTGATGGCATGGAAAGCTGAAGGCAGGAGACAGCAAAGGCAGCCAGCAGTAAGTGACACCAGCGGGCCTCTCCCTATCTGTTATAGTCTAGTCTGCTACTCACCCCTAGGGTGGGTAGTGCTCACACAGTGTGGGACTTTCTATTATCCACACGCAGAACTATGCTAAACCAATTGGTGGACTAATTTAGTAATCACACCCCTTTCATCCCAGCATGACACACCCGAGATCCAACTGCCTCTGCAAAGCCCCACCTGTTACTGCATGAGACTTTGGGGGGCACATCTAGATACAAGTCATAACACTATGGAATAACACACAATATCATAAAATTTTAATTTTAATTTTCTTTGACTTCCTCAAATATTAATGTATGACTATCCAAGTAAAATAGATACACTATTGAAGATTCTACTTCTTATTGCAAAGTCTTATAAAGACTTTCTGCATAGCAGGTGTAATGTCCACAGTTTGGGAAGTAAAGTTACATCCCATTGTTGTGAGTTAGGAGTGTTTTTCTTACTGTTGCTATTCTGGCGTTGGTCATCTTTGTCACAAGGTGTATAGGATCATATCTCAGTCAGCAGTACTTTGGGCATGTGCCTTTTCAAAGGGCAATATCTAGGAAAGTTTAAGTTGCAGCTTTGGAAGAAACATTTACCTTCTATTGCTAATACAAACATACATAGTCTATCTACTCAAAATTTATACATACAGTAATTCTTCATCCAGATGTCCTACCTTTGAGTGTGTGCTATTTAAATAATTGTTTCTGTGGCAAAATACCTGCAAATCATGTTATAGACAAAGGACTTATCTTCCTAATATATGAAGAATTCCCAAAAATTGAATCAAAGAGACCAATACTGAAAAAAACATACAGTGGATCCAAACAACTTTCAGGTTACAATGTATCAATGGCTCATAAATTGACATTAAAATGATATATACATTAAAACAGTACTGAAATGTTACGGATCATCCATCAAATCTGTGAAAGTTCAAATGCTTGGTAAACTATCCTGCTGTTACTCAGCAGGTACATGCATTGTTTTGAATGTAAACCGGTATAACCTTTATGGAAGCCAATTTGATTAAACACTTTGATCTAGCAACTTGCTTCTGGAAATTTATTCTAGACATACTCACACATGTTATAAATAATGTATGTATAAGGCTATCAATAGAAGTATACATTTGCTGTGTATATCTACATTTAAAACATTTTATTTTTAAAGTTATAAGTCTCATGAATATGTTAGCTGTTAAAAACTAAATTATAATATTGTTGTCTTCTGCACGCATTACATCAAACCGCTCACATATCTTCTTGCAAGTCATGTTTACCTTGATCTCATGAGTAAGTTAGTGCAGGCAACATTTCTTAACACTAAAATCATATTTTCTTTTTAGTTAATAGTCACTAATGGGAGATAATTTGGGATCAGGAAAATATTGTTTCTTCTCAAATGTTTGCTGACTGGTTTTTATCATCCATTGGTGGATCTTATCTGCAGCAGTTGCTACTAGGGTATTTGGTTCAAGTTTGATTATTTCTTCTTCTAGTCCATTGAGTTGAATTTTGTTGGAAAGGTCACTTTTGTTCATTTATTTATTTATTCCATTATGTTTATAATAGGTGTCCATGACTCTTTTATCTCATAGTTTAAACTCTGCTCTCATGTGTTTGTTGGCCAAACTGATTCAGTTTCAGGTATTGAGACCATTTGGTCACTAGTTTATAGGTTTTTCCTGGCTTCTGGGTTCTTTTACAAAGGTCCCTTTTTGGAGAATCTTCTCACCTTCCTACACCACCAGATACTCCATGTTTATTTTATATTGTTTCTGTCCCAGTCCTGGAACTAACCATTTCCCAAATCATCCCTAAAGGCATCATTGTTTGGGTATTTATGCCCCAAATAAGTAACCTCACATTGAGAGGGATTTTACAACACAACTTATCTAGTACTCTTCCATGTCAAGGTTTTGAAAAACAGAGAGAGACCAAGAAATTGTCAAAGAGTGGAGGACAGTGTGGGTTAGATTCTTATCACCCTAGCAAATACTGGAGACAGTCACCTCATAGAGAGAAAAGTTTACTTTGCTTCACAGTTTTGCAGTGTCCAGTCCAAATGATCAGGAAACCCATTGCCTTTAGGCCTTTAGCTGGGAGGGGTCAACATGCTACAGCAAGAGCCTGGCAGAGCAGGGCCTCTCAGCTTAAGGTAGATTAGGGCATGACTGTGAATCAGTGAGACCCTGAGTGCATGCCCAAACTCCACCTGGGACTGATCAGGGAATGCCATTATCAATTCTTCTGGCACAAGATCAAGCAGGTTTTTGATAGCATGGTCTAGATCTGACACCAGGACAGGGGATATGAAAGACATCAGCCATTAACCTCATAGCTGCCATGAGCTTTCTCAGTAGCCTGCATTCATTATGCATAGCTTACTTTTTAAATCTACCTTTAATAAAATGTAAAACCTTGCAATCTTTTGTGTGTTTCTTTGTTCATCATAACAAAAACTAGGAAAAGGAAGCTACCCCGGACCCAAGTAACAAGCTTATGGCCCAGAAGCAAAATGGAGATGAGGGACAGGGGTCCCGGAGTCCTTGCCAAAGAGTCCTCTATGACTTGAGGATTTAGTACAAGGCCGCACCCTTCAAAGGTTCACACCTCTCACAGGTGCTACTAGCAAGGACCAAGCTTCCGTCACATGGACATTAGGGCAACACTGAAGACCCAGGCCTGGGAAAGATACTGGTGCAAAGGAAAGACGTTAGAGGAAAATTTGCGGCAATGAGAATGGTCTAATGTTATAACAGTCCTTGTTCCTGTTTGTGATAATTGTGCTATGATTGTGGAAGTTGTTAGCATTATAGAAAATGTGGTGAGAGGTAGCAACAAAGTTCTGTATAGTTTTGCGATTTTTTATATTCAGAAATGGGCAAAACATTTAAAGTGTTAACTTGGGAGAAAAATATATGGAAGTAGCCTAACAGGCTTTCCAAAATATATTTGAGGTCTAAAGTTCTCTGTGTCTGTGTGTGGAAATTCATGTCTGTGAATGTGTAATGTCTTTGGAGAGGAGAGGAAATGGTTGCATCACAAAGGCTGTAGGGTAAGGACATCATTACAGTGATACATGCACACCCATGTCTAGAGCAGTGCGACTCATAATAGCTCAACCTTGGAAGCAGCCTATGTATCCATCAGGAGATGAATGGATACAGAAAATGTGGTATTTATGCACAGTGGAGTACTGCTCTGCCATAAAGAAAGATAAACTTGGGTTATTTGTAGGCAAATGGATGCATCTTGAGACTATGATATTAAGTGAAATAAATCAGACACAGAAAAGTAAATGTCATGTGGTTTCTCACACAAATTATAAACAAAGAGCAAAATAAAAGATAGGTCATAGCAAATTAGGGAGACAGATCTTTCTCAAATGGGAAAGGGATCAAGAGCTGTAGGGCGGGGGAGGGGCAGGAGAGAAAGGCACGAGAAAAGGAGTGAAGATGTATTAGGTAAGGTACCAGCTCCACACAAGGGGCAGAAACATTATGTACTGCAGACAGGGACTAATAAAAAAATTTTAAAAAGACTTGATTGCCATTTCTTTAAAGCTCATCTTTCCCTCCATAACTGACTCTTTTTCTCTGGTATTCTCCTGCTCTTCCTTTACCTGGCTATCTTCTTTTTGAAGCTCAGCTCACATGTTATCTTCTCCAGAAAGTTCTCCTGGATCCTGAACCCTAAATCAGGGCTTGACACAAGTCTTATACCCTCCCGCCACAACATGTGCTAATCTTTGTCATAACCTCCACTACCATGGAATTTTTGTCTCCTTCTTTGATTATGTGCAATTTAAGGGATGAGACTGAGTCTTTTATTTTTGTACCATCTATACTTCAGAGAATAACAATTTTGATTATATATGTATGCATTAAAGGATAGAATTGAAACAAGTCTAAAATACAAATATAGAAATCTTGTGCTAGGTGGAATGAAGAGATCCAAGAGGATTAAATAACCTCTATGAAAATAGGATGAGGCCTAAGTTCTAAACAATACATGAAATTTAAGGAAACAGTAGTAGTTAGTAGCACTGGAGACCATCTTAGAGCTGGACTACCACAGTGTGCTTTTCTTATGTGCAAAGGAAAGGTTCTTCTGACTTGAAGAGACAGATTCAATCAACAAAGGGAAATTTATGCTAATATTTCCCTTGCTGTGATACAGGTAGAGCTACAGTACACAAATTAGAGGGCACCTGGATTAGATGAACGAGTCCTACAAAGTTCTCCTTTTCCAAGGGTGCCATGACAAGAAGTGTATGTTGATGTCTCAGTGGTCTTCCCTCCTCATCCCGGCTTCTGTAATAGCACAAAGCATTCACTCAAGTTCTAGTCAAGAGAAAGTGTGGAGAAGTCCCAGAACTGCCACATCACCAGGCTCTTCTGGACCTGCTGCGGTACTGGGGATCCAATAGTGGGAGTCCCTGAGTGTCTTTCCTGTAGTCTGGGCATTAACATGACTTCTTAGCTGTCCAGCACCGTCTTTTTACTGCATCTGTTGGTTTCTGCTCCTTGTTACCAGAAGGTTCTTTCTACTCATATATTAAACAAAAACCAAAAAATTATGTGAATGAAATATTCTCTCATAGCTTCTTCTAAATCAACTCCATGATTTATCATAACTTTGACTCTTAGGAACTTAACAGCTACCATTGAGGGTTTCTACACATGTATTTGTTATTTTAGCTTTGGTTCTCACCATCCCATTCTCTTGTTACTTTGCATCTTACTGGCTGTGTGTGTGTGTGTGTGTGTGTGTGTGTGTGTGTGTGTGATAGGTTCCTAGTATCTAGTAGCTTTTGGATGGAGGAGTCTCAACTGATGGTCTCAGCTACAGCTGGTGGCAAAATTAGCAGGTGAGATGGGGCTCCTTTTGCTCAAAGCATGGTCTCTGAAAAGTGCCTATTAAAAATAGATAAATACATATATATATATATATATATATAAACACATATATAAATATATATATTCATACACACACGATAGTTAAGATAGTTATACTACCAGCTACTCTGCTCTTAGCTCATCGAAAGGAAGGGATTGTGTCTATGTTGTTTGGTCAATTTTTCATGCCTCTATCTTGTAATATGAACAACTACTTTGAATCTAACAATATCCAAAGTACTAACCATTGCTCCTCTCCTACAAACTTCTTTTGAGATTTTATACCATTGTTTATTTTTCTTTTCCTTAAAATAAAGAAGTTCCTATTAACATTCTGAAAAGAAATCAGAAAATATAGCAGGGAAAATTTAGGTTGCAGTTCTTTAGGTACTTCTGGCCAGTCAATCCCAAATGTGCTTTCTCACACACACAGTAAAGCAAAAACCTTGGGCCTCCAGAACTGCTGTGGATGTGTTGGGGTTAGCACTTGTACACTGTGGACTTTGCATACATACCAAACAAGAGTGATAACAGCTTGAGACACTGCACAAGATGCTCGTTTTCTTTTTCCCTGTTGGTATTCTCGAAGTTTAAATTGTGTCTATGGGAACATTCTGATATTTAAGCATCTGAGCCTAATTTCAAATACTTTTGGACAATTATTCATTCAATTTTCCTTTGCCACAAAGTCATTAGTGTTTTTTTAAAGTTATTGTTACTTGAAAAAATCCCATCTAAATCATAAGAGATAATTAAGATACTGGTGCTGTTTTTGCTCCTAATGATTTTAAGATTTATTTCTATAGTTCGTTCAAAAAATGCTAATTCATTCTTTTCCCAACATCTGGTATATAATTCTTTGATGACAGACCTTTCTAGTTTTAAAAGACTTTCTCTCATTTCCATTTGGTTTGAAAACTATAGATATTGCCTATGTTGGGGTTGTATCTATATTAGAGAACACATAAGTATTAGAGAAAAAACATCCTCCTATATGGGGTTTATACCTGTAACTTCAGGGAGGTTGTTTTACGCCTAGATGCAAGTGGTTATAAATTCACAGGGCCTAGCAAAATGCTGGATATTGTGAAAGAAAAGAAGAAAAACCTTACATAGTGTGAAGGGAGTAGTATATAGTAATGCCTTTCACTGGCCAGACCTGAATGAGTTAAAGAACTTAAAATAAAGATAGCTTCAATAACACTTTTGTGCCCCTGTTTGCCAATCTCTATTTCCAGCCCATCTCATTTTCCTAAACCCCCAGCCCATATGCTGAAGTGCACACGGACATCTCCACTTGGGCACTCGACAAAGACCTGATCAGCGGTGGACCAGGGTGAGCCTGACACTCCCCACTCACATTCCCAAACCACCTTCTCCTGGGCTCTTTCTTTACAGGATGGAACCAGCATCTCCTTAGCTATTCAAGGCAGAAATACACTGATCTTCATTTCTATTCTCCTCATATTTCATAAGACCATCAAATCAATTTTATGTCTAGTTCCCTTATCCAAGCCCCAATTTCTTTTGTTTAAAATACTTCCATCATTGCCACTTAAGCACTGCATGTGTTGTCCCTAACTTCACGCTGCAAGTCCTTTTCTTTTCTGAAGCCAAAATGATTTTGTGAAATCTAACCCTGAGTATTGCTCTGTCTCAGGTCTCTAACACTGTGTTCTAAACTTTCTGAAGTTCTTCTGGGTTGCTAACTAGACCACACACTCTCTCTATTCTAGGATAATGCTCACTGCTTGCTACCTGGGAAAAAGCTGTTTCTTTGGATCATGTGTACTAATATTTGTCAAGATTCTGCTTTGAAGATGAGTGCTTTGGGTAGAATTCTTCAGCTTCACAGGATTAACTGTTTTATATATGAGCTTCAGAGTACTCTGTACTTCCTGTATTATCATATTATTTTGGGTTAATCCCAACACTCTGAGAGGTTGAGGCATGAGGATCAAAAATTCAAGCCCAGAATAGGCAATTGAGCAATTTATTGAGACTCTGTCTCAAAATATAAAATAAAAAATAGCTGGGGATGTAGCTCAGTGTGAAGAGTGTGGATTCAGTCCCCAAGACTGAAACAATTGCTTAATTGATGTTTTTTCTATAGGTTACAAAAGTTATGGGGCTAGGAACAACATCTTCATTTTTCATCCTTGTAATTCCAACATCTACAGGAAATTCTGAGCCTAGGACATATCGATAATTACATGCTGAATGAATTATTGAAAGTGCTCTGATTTAGCCTCAACTTCTGTAAGCTTATTTTGACTCTATCTCATACTTTTGATTAAAACACAAACCTTTCCACAATTGACATAGAAAGGCTGTTTTTTTCTACAATCCTGGGGATTTTTTCTGCATGGATGGTGTTTTTGTCACACAACAATCCTTACCTGTGTCTTGACCCTATGTTCTTCCTTCTGGGGTGAGTGAGTGGGTTATGTGACTGTGGAAAATGCTAGATCAGTGAGTTTTTTTCTTTTTCTTTTTCTTTATGGGTCCACACCTGACCACATAGGTCACTTCCTGTTTGTGAAAGTTTAGCATATTGGTACCCACTTGAGAAGGTCTGCAGTGGACCAGTTCGGCCTGTGCCCAGGTTGGGATCTGCTGAAGCTTGGGTTCACAAGTAGGAAATCCCTCTCCTTTATCAGCTTGTTCAGCATTAAGTCAAATGTTTATATTAAGCCTTCTATTTGTCTTTCTTTCCCGTATTTAACTGGAAAAACTAGAACAGAACAAAGGAAATAGAATTTTATTTACTGGGCCCCTTTGGATCTTGGCATCTTCCCTAAACTATTGCTACATCCTAAATTATTTCTTCCAGAACCCTCACTTAGGTTACAAACACTTATTAAATATGCCAGGAAGTCTCTCAGAAGATTAATTCTTTCACTGGTGCCTTAAAAATTAAAAATAGCCATCAGAGAGTTCACAGGTCTATTTTCATTAGTTGAATTTGTATTGGCTTTAATTGGGGTTCATATTATTCTTAGTGTATTTCAAAGCTTCTACAAGTCGGTATGAAAACATTCTCTTTTACATGTATTATTCATTTTGGTTTACTAGTTTATATGTTCATCCTTCCTATCACTCTTCTTAATTTTTCTAAGTAAGTAGGATAAATTGTTCTTTAAGCTTCTAAGAATGTTTGCAACATTGTATTCCCTCATTCAATTAATTTAATTTGTACATAAAGAATATCTACAATTCCATTTAAGCAAAAACAGTTTCTATGGTAACATCATGGACTTTCTAAATTCAGGCTATGATGTAATCAACCAAAATGACTATCATACTCAAACTCTTGTTTATTTCATCTGCAGCATTCCTTACTTAAGTCTATTGTACTGCACTCAGATTTTCCACATCTGAACTTATTTTGGAGATATAAGACATTTTCTCATCACTTCTACTTTAGAAATTCATGTTTGATATCATGGTATTATGGAATTCACATTTCTGTTAGACTTAAAATATTAACCAAATGGGCTGGATTATATGTAGTATATCTATATCATATTGACCTAGTTTCTATAAAATTATAGAACTTTTCTGTGTTGACAGCATGTGGAATATCAAATATTATGTAATAAAAAATCTCACACACTATATCAATTGCTATCACTTGACTTATTAACATATTACATCATGAAGTAGTTAAGAATCTTTCCTTAGATATTCTAAAGTACCCAACATAATGAAATTGTGTTTTGCATAAATATATACATTTTCATTTGCTTTTCCTTAAGTAGTACTTATGAATTGCTTGTATATACATGTAAATAATTGGTGTTATTCTCTACAGCACTCTAATGGTATAAAATGTTAAGATCTTTGCCTTTGATGCCACAGAAGATATTTACATGAATAAATCTACCGTTTTGAGACAGAGAAGTTCTCAAGTGGCTTTCTTTGCTCATACAAAATCTTTTTATTTTCCATTCACTTCCCCCACCTTTGTTCTTTACTTATAGAATCAGTCAGAAACAAAAATATGGAGGATGGAGAATCAAGAAGCTCTGTTAGTAGAAATAGTGGAAGCACATCTCAGAGGAAGAAATGAAAAAGGGGATGGAGAAAAAATGACCATATCTGTCAGGATGCCCACACACTGCTTGAAGGCCTCAGAGGTCAACATGGTTAGAGAATGCATGGAGCTGTAATTTAGAGGGAATCCTTCATAGTAATTTTCTATGAGAGATTCAACTGCTTTTTCCTCTCAATATTGATAGAGGTTTATTCTTTTCTAGAGCACATCTGCTTATAAAGATATTATATTTGTAAATATCTCTTATAGTGTATCCAATAGGGAAGGGTCCTAGAAGGGGAAATATTCAAGGAAATAATTATCAACATTGGCCAAAGTTTCAGAGAGATCAAACAAACATGGCCATGTGTTGGGCTCATGAATCTGGCGATCACTGATGATATTTGGTAGAATAGATTTGGTGTGGGGTGTTGAGGCTCTTCCCTTAGTACTCAGGAAAAGTATGCCATTCCCTGTGCATCAAAGGCTTAATGTATCATTAAGGATTTACAGAACTTTTTGGAAAATAAAGGTCACAGCCGGGAGCAGCTGTCCCTGAGAGAAGGTAGCTATTTACTAAAGAAGCCAGCAGGTCAGTGAAATCAGTCAGAGAAACTGATGCTGACTTTTCTCAGTCTAAAACACTAAGGTAAACTTTCTTAGAGGCTGTTGCAAGTCTTGGAACTGTTAGGGTCTTGGCATCAGTGGGCAGCTTCTACCCAGTGCCCGTCTCCCTCTATGAGTGAAAGGAGGGTGTCTTTAGAGCATCCTGAAAGCCATGGTGACCTACTCATCTTTCTACCCCTCTCACGTGTCACCTGCTACTGGATTACGGAGCTTCTGCTTTGCTTCTCCTTCACACCCCTCTAAGCTGGACCATGTCTGGGGCACGAACTTTGTGGTGTGAGCTGGTAACAAACGGTCCAGGACTAGAGTGTGAGCAAGTGCAGATGCCATGGTTTAAGAAAAGAAGTGGGTTAGAAAGTAGATTTTTGTTTTAAGCAACAGATTGAGAAAGGATGATGGGTAATAAAGTTCTTAGAAAGAGATAAAGGATTTAATGGATTTTTTTCTGACTCAATTATATTAATGCAGCAGGAAGGAAGCTAATAGAAAAAGACAATGTAGTATAACAATATGAGAGAAAATGTGGTATTTGCATGCAGTGCAGTAGGAGTACTTCTCTCCCATAAAAAAGACAAATTTCAATCATTCGTAGGAAAATGATGCACCTTGAGACCATAATGTTAAGAGAAATAAAGCAGACACAGGCTTAGATATCCACACTTTCTCTCACATGAGAAACCCAACTTATAAACATGAGAGCAACATGAGAGATAGGTAGAAGGAAGTGGGGAGAGGGAGCGTCCTCAGATGGGAAGGCAGCCAGGAACGGGGGCGGGGCAGGCAATGGGGTGAAACAGCAGTGAAGATGCGTTACGTACATGCACCAGCTCCACACAAGGCACGTACACATTATGTGCTGCAAACACGTATAATAAGAAATAAATACTCGAAAGATAAAAGGCCGTGACCCATAATGTGGCAAGGTCTCTGAAGGAGGTGTGAGGGGTGGACAGCAAAGCACGATGGCACTTTAGTCTCAAGTGCAAGGAAAGGCAAAGGTTTGTATGAAACTGAAAATAAAACAGCATTCTGTAAAAACAACTTACTTTACAGGGTTTGGAGTGCTGAAGTGAGCCAGGGATGACTTAGTTTTCCAAGAGAAGTGGGGATTGATGCTGTCTGTGGGGAGTGGGCCTGGCCGGGGTTTTTACTCTGAGGGCAGCACATGGGTTTGGAGAACTACAGAAGGGGAACGGGAACAAGAATTATCTGTGGCCAAGTGAAAGACTGCTGGACTCCCAAAGCTCAGAGGAGGCCTGTGTCCACACACAGGCTGTCCCACTTGTGGACATCGCATTGTGGACTGTGGTACCTCAGCTCACCATCTTTAATGAAACCGTGGACTGCTCAAGTTCCTTTTCCTTGTGAGATGAATGCCCTGTGCTCATTTTTCTTCTGGGCATTGACTTGGCCACAGCAAAAATCACTTATCTGGACCTGATTTGTATTAGCCATTTAGTAGAATATGTGTTAAAAGAAAGCGAGCGGGTTGACTTCCGGGAAGATGGTGACCGGGTAGGCAGCAGAGAGAGAACCTCCCAGAGGATTACCACCCAAACAATGAAATATAGCAATATGAAGACAGAAATGAGGACTTCCAGGAAGAAGACGACCAGCCGAGAGAGCGAGTGCGGAGGGAAGAACGGCTTCAGCTCCTGAACCCGACAGAGAACGCCCTACTGGGAAAAACTGAGCCAAACCGGGCAGCGTTCCGGGATCCCGCTCAGAACCCCACCCCCGCAGCCAGCACTGCGCGAACTGGAGCAACAGCGACTGGCCGGCGGGATTTCTGAGTCGGTGAAAATCTCCATCCAGGGAAAAACATCTGAACGGCACTCCTGTCTGCATGATCACAGGGTGAGTTAAGTGCACGCTCTAACCGGTTTTTCCTGAATCGGGAAGAAGCTCAGTCCAGCAAGAGACATCAAAGCAGCTTTAAGGACTGCGGGATCTCCCAGGTGGGAAGAC
>PVLD010027942.1:0-20047 GCA_004027595.1 Dinomys branickii
TTTAAAAGTACAGGGCAAAAAGAGCCTGGGTTCCCTCCCCTCAAATCCCAGCACTATGGGAGGCAAAGGGTGGAGAACGGTAATTTCCAGCCTGAAGAGCTCCACCAGGTCCTGTCTAAAAGTAAAGATTTACCTGCATGGGATTGCTCACTGGTGTCACCTCAGCACCCTGTAGGCTGAGGCAGGGTGATCAGTTTGAATGCATTCAGGCCTAAACAAGACCCTGCCTCAAAACAAAAAGAAATAGTTGAACAGAAGTACATAATTTGACCATTAAAGTTTCCACTACAAATATTGAAAAGAAAGGAGGGAGGGAGTGAAGGAGAGAAAGGGAGGATGGGAGGAAGGAAGAAAAGAAAGGGAAGGGTGGAGGGAAATGGGAGAGAGGAAGGGAGGGATGAAAAATGAGGGGAAGGAGGGTGAAGAAAAAGTCCATAGCTGCAGCCCATCCACAAACCCCTTTCCAGGTCGATCAATGCTCCTCACACAGCTCCCTCCTCAGAGCATGGCCCTTCATGCCCCTGGGGTCCTCCCCAGGAGAATGACTCTTTCCTCAGATGAACTCCTCTTTCATTATGTGTGTGGAACTAGGGTTTGAGAACAAGGAACTCCTACCATTAACTGTGTCACAGCCCTATTGGGCCTTTGTTACTGTTGTATTTTTTTCACGGCTAGGGTTAGAACACAGCACATGTGCATGGGCTTACTTTTGGATGGTCTTGCATCACAGTCCTTTTCTGATTTCTTATTTTGAGGAAATGTCTTTCTGAGATTTGGGCATTGATACACAAGCCTGAATTCTCAGCAATCCAGAGGCTGAGGCAGGAGGGTCACCAGGATCAACTGGGTGGAGAGAGAGAGACCTAGTCATGGCTCTGAGTGTACTGGGAAGGGAGGGCTTGGGAGGGTAAGGTATTTGTAACAAGGGTGAGAAATGAGGAAAGGGGAAGAGGAGGAGATGCTTGGTCCTGAAGCTGCCAGTCACCACTGGTCCTGCTGGGATTCCTGGAGCCCTGTCACCTTCATATGAATCTGAGCCTGGTGAGTCCTTGGCCTTCATGAAGGCACACCCCCTCTGATTCAGCTAGTCTCCTGTAGGAACAGAGGTTTCAGAATGCACTTAGAACTCTTTGACTGTGACTGTGTATCCAGATAGACAGGCTTTGGGCTTTGAAATTGTTATTATTTTTTTGAAACAAGGTCTTACTCTGTTGCCCAGCTTGACTTCAACTCAGAATGTACATCAGGCTGGCCTTGAACTTTTACATGGACCTGGCTGGTCACAAACCCATGGTGATTCTTCTGATCCAGCCTCCCTAGTGCTGGATTACATGCAGATTCCACTCAGCCTGGCTTCAGTCTAAGTCTTGCAGATGAGACTCCCCCTAGGAAGACTCTTTCTTCCTTGAGAAGTCACATGATCTGCTGTCAGGAAGCACAGCACCCAGGGCTCCACTGACACCTGGAGACTGCTACTGCATTTACCTTGAGGATGTCATCGCTGACATTACACAGTTGTTCTAACTCTGGAATACTGTGATAATGTGTATTTGCCCAAGGTCCCCTAACAAGGTTTTCAAGGTGGGCATTTTTCTGCCAGTGTCAGGAGTGGAGAACACTCTGCACCATCTCACGCACGGAGCTATGACAATCACATGTGAGAAAAACTCAATAGTGGTGTGCAGTCCATCAGCACCTGAGTCCTGGGCTTCAAAACCCTTCTTAGCTCTTAACATTCAGAAAGAGACTTCTCATCCTATGTCTGTATTCATCTGGAGAAGGCTGAGAAGCAGTTAGGATTACCTGGGTGGAGGCTCAGAACCAACCCTCTGATTGGAAAGCGCTATCTGAAATGGGAGACAGGATCAGGACTCAATAAAAGCCCCCGAGGAGTCATTGAAGATGCCGGAGGCTGGAGACACTGCCTGGACTTTGCAGAGCACTGCGGACCCAGTCCCCCCACCCAGGCCTGTGGAGTCACCATGCTGTCAGCACACGCACCCTATGCGCCCTCAGATGGTCGTCCTGTGACCTGCAGCCTGGGGTGCGGTCAGTTTTCCTTTATGTGGAGATTCAAATGAATACATGAGAGGTTGAGATTTGAACTTAAAATTTAGATTTTCAGTCTTCTAAAATAGCTTGATTTCCGTTGTAAATTTTCTATTTTTTTTTTCACTTTGAATGTGTAAGAGAAGGTCTCACTGTGTACTTGAGGCTGGTTTTTCAATGCACTTTGTAGCCTCAAACTCACAGCAATGCATGCCTCAGCCTCCCAAATGCTGGGATTGCAGGTATGGTCCACCACACTTGCCCATCATCTCCTATCTTAGATGCCTTAATTTGTTAGTATTTTTGGTATTATGATTTGAACATAGGACTTTTTCACTGATCCACATCTCAGTCCACTGGCCATATTTTATTTTGAAACAAATTCTCATAATCAAAACAAACCATGGTTGGATATACAACCATGGAATCCTACCAAACTGTAGAGTCCATAGTTATGTAATTTAATACAATACTGTAGCATTAAATCCATGGAAAGTGCCAGGTGCTCTGGTAGCATCTTAGGGACCTTAGGGCTTTAAGAAGAGCAAAACTAACAACTCTGAGAGAGCTACACGCTCTGTGACAACCTGTAGTGAAGCATGAATGTTGGGGCCAGAATCCTGTTACAGGGCAGTCTCCCATCAGCAGCAAGAAGAGCCAAGTAATACCCTTGGGTTGGCTAGCTGAAAACTGCCCATGAAAATAAATTGCAGAGGACATTCAGGGTTTCCACACAATTCACGGGGTTCTGCAAACAAATACAAGTTAGGATCTAAAGAAAAATTAAATAACAACAGAGGCCCTGTCCTCTAAACTTTGGCCTCATGAGGTTGAGCTGGGTTTTGATTTGACAAGACGTTTCACAGCCTGAGAAATTCCCAAGCCAGCAGCTCAAACTACTGAGTAGCCATCCTGCTGAGTCTCTGTTTCCACTGACAGGGTTGGATGACCCTGGGAACCAAAAGAGAAGCACACAGGGCAGGCCCACCCCAGCTCCTGCCATTTCTGGGGTAGAAGGGGAATTCTGGATTGGATAATTATTTGCAATGAAAACTCATGGCATTCGTGTCATAGTCTTCTTCATTTTCTTGGCCAGGTGCATTATAACAACTGACATGTTCAAGACCGGGCAATAGGATGTTTCCAGTTTTGTTGGATATATTTCCTTGGAATGAAGATCAGAATATTTTCCCAAAATTGATGCAAGTCATTTGCTTAATCCTTGGTTCCCAATTCACAGTTGGTCCAGAGTTTAGGGTGCTGGAGTAGGAAATCTATGGTCTGTTCATCACAGTGCATCACCACAGTGCTATCAGACATTCTTCCTGGGGTCACTACAAGCAGAAGGAAGGCTGAGGGACCATAAACATTCAATAGATTTGGGATAAACTGAGGACTTTGCCACTCTTGTCACAGCGGGGACATTTTGGCTGAGAATTGATTTCTGATATGTGAGAAGGGCTGTCTCAGCCTTGCCTGAAAGGGTTTCTCTTTCCTCAGTTTCCCCAGCACCTCTGACCTTCCAGATTCACCAGGATGAGCACACAGTCCCAACCCACACTGCTGAAACTGGTAACTGAGAGCTTGCTGAGGGACAAGGCCCTGGCCATGGAGACTGTGGAACATCTACCAAGAGAGCTCTTCCCATCAGTGTTCATGGAGGCCTTCACCAGGGGACATGCTGAGGTCCTGAAGGCCATGGTGCTGGTCTGGCCCTTTCCTTACCTGCGACTGGGAGCCCTGATGAGGATGAGGACACCAGGAACATTGGGCACTCAGGAAGAAGATGACCAGGTGCAGGAAAGGATATTATAAACCATGCTGGAAGGGACTCACATGCTGCTGAGACACAAGGTTTACTCCAGGTGAGTGTGACCCAGGTACCGAGCAGGGAGGCCCTGGGATTCCAGAAAGGGACAGTGCAGATCCCTCAGTCTGCTAGCATAGATTCTTTATCACGCTGGCACAAAATTTGTAGTTTCCACCACTGACCTTCGGACTTTCCCAGCGCAGATATGTGAAACAGGCCTGCATGAGACATTGTCGTGGGCCTTGGGCCTCCAGCTAAATTCGTGGGAGGCATTGTTATGGGCTCTAGGTCTTCAGCTGGACTCATGTGGGACACAGTCACAGGATTCAGGCCCTCGGCTGGACTCCTTGGTCTTGGTGCATGGACATATTTCCTGCGCTCTCTTGTACATCGTTCTTTGGGTGACTGTTATAAATACTCATATAAGATATATCCCATATGATATTGTTTCACCTTGAAAAAATAAGCCCCAAACGAACACAGTCATCAGGCAGAGTAGGACTTGCCTGTAACCCCAGTACTCAGGAAGCTGAGGCAAAAGGATCACAGAAAGTCTATGGCCAGCCTTGGCTACACTGAGTTCAAAGCTAAGCCAACTTGACCTGAATAGTGTGAATTTGTCTCAAACAAGGAAAAAATAAGCTGGAGTCTGGCTAAGTTGCTATGATGCCCAGGATAGACTTGAACTGTTGCCCCTCCTGCCTCAGCCTTCCACAAAGCTGTGAATATGCACCTCCCTATCCATAACTAGCTGGATTTTTTGGTTCTCTAGTCTAGTGCTGGGGTTAAACTCAGTGTACTAGTCAGGGTTGACCAGGGACACCATCTGATACAGGACACATAATTGATAGGATTATTTTAAAATAATCACTCAAAGAGTCAAGTACAAAAGATTACAGGAAAGCTGTTCACACACTAAAGACCCAAAGATTCCAGCTGAGGACCTGGGTCCTATGGCCATGAATGACACCAGCTTAAGAACTTGACAATGCTCCCCACAGGACCAACTTCAGGGCTAGCACACATGACAATGTCTCGTGCATGTCTCTTTCATAGACCTATGCTGGGAAGGCTCAAAGTTCAGTGGTGGAAACTACAAAAATCTGTTTCAGTGCAATGAAGGGTTTCTGGCAGCAGGCTGAGGGATCCACGCTACAGACAGGAGATGATGCTCAGAGTGAGGACCAGGGCTCACCCGAAGTAAACCATGTCATATTCAGTGGTAAAAAGTTCCCAGAGTCCTCAGATAATGAGAACAGCCCCGTTCACACAAGGAAAGCCAGCGTGACAAGCTCCTCCTTCAGGACCTAGAGCTCCTCTTCTTCCTCCCCACTTCTACTTTTTATGTTGTTGGCAACAATGCTCAGGTGAGGCTTCCACACCCAGCACCGCCCTGATTCAGTCAACTTGACCACAGTTGTGAATCCACCACACCTAGAAACTTGCACATGTGAGGCAAGCAGTCCATCAGGGAGCTACACACCAGTACCAGCCCTCTGCTTGTAACAAAGCTGGCACGGTTTGAAAGAATTTTGAGAGTTAATATTTCCAAACATGACTGAACATTCCCAACATTCACGCAATGCTTCTCAGGAAACCACACACACAGAATAAAGGCTCCAGTTTGAAGTGGAAAAATAGATACAACTGTATTGTTTCATAGGGTTTCATTTTTCTACTCTCATAAATGATTTTAAAAATAGTCTTTTCTGGTCACTCTCTTTGACATTGCACAGGCTTGTCCTCATCCAGTATGGTGTAATTCTTTTCATACTTTTACTTAGCCCAGATTCATGCTCCAGAGCTTGTTTCTTTTCTACATTTAATTAAAGTTTGCAAACATTTAAAAGAAAAGGATAGACTTTTTAAAAAGTGAGTGTGATGATACATGCCTACATTTACAAGACTTGGAAGGCTGAGGCAGGATGATCTCCATGAGTTAAAGCTAGGCAGAAGTAACCAGCAAGGCTTTCTCTCAAAACAAATAAGCAAAGGAAGCACATCATCTTCCATAGCCAGGCTTGAGGGTGCACGCCTCTATGATTAGAGAACTGGGAAGCAGAGGCACAGGTGTTGTACGTTCAAGACTAGCCTTGCTCAGGTAGATGACCCAATCTTGAGTCAGAAAGTGAATAAAACCCGTAGATTTTGATCAGTATCAGTGGGAGCCTGTCCTAAGTGTGATCTGCAATGCTGTGCAAACAAATAAGGAACCCAAATCTTTTCTGTGAATCATTTATTTTTGAGACAAGCTCTTGCTATATTATTCAGGGTGCTCTTGAGTTCTCTATGCAGCCTGGCCTTAAACACATGGTCATCCAACTCCTTCACCATCCCACATGATGGGATTACAGCCCCGTACCATGTACGCTAGGTGTTCTGCAAGAAATTTTAATGCAAACTGCATTGAAAATGTCAGTTTCCTGTGTCTGCTTTGCCCATACACAGGCAACTTCTATAACATCTAGGAAGACTAGATGTTCTCAGTCAGGACACATCGGGCTTTCTGTGCATTATGTACACAGCACAGGTAACACACTGCGGAGACCTAGGGACAGTGGTCCCCCTCCCTCTTCATCAACACACTTCCTCTGCTCCTGAGAATGGGGGAGACCAGGGACACAGTGCACATATGTGACACAGTTTTCCATGTGGCTGACATCTCATCAGGATTCCACAGATGAGCAGAGCTCTGGCAGCCAGCAGGGCAGCTGATAGGAGTACAACGCTGGCTCCATGGATAGAGCCGCTGAGTCTAAGTTTTGGGACAAGCCTGTCCCATGCTGCTGAGTCAGGCCAGGTAAGAGCAGTTGTTGAGAGCAGGACTGTATTTTTGGTGACAGTTTTCAAAATTGCTAACTCCCGATGCTGCTTCATTATGAATATCCATGGCATTTATATAAATACCAAGGACACAAGTTTGTTTTTAAAATCACTGAGGGCTGTCCGCGCGGGGGCGCTCTCCCATCATCCCACCGCTGCGGTGGCCTAAGGAAAGAGGATGGCAGTTTCCCGCCCACCCGAACCCGTCACTGCCCCGCCCTCAAAACTCAGATGCAGCTGGGTGTGGGGGCTCCCTCCTGTCCTCCCAGCACTCTGGAGCCTGGGCAGGGGCATCACTGCAAATGCAAATGTAGGCTGAACGCTAGCAAAGAAGTAAAAACTATTTCTTACAGTAAATAAGTGAACAATCAATTTTTTAAGTCTCTGCTGCAGCTCAGAAAAGATTTACTGGATTCAATCCACTGTTCTGAAAATAAATGATTTTTTTCTGGCTTTTTGACACAGGATTTCACCATGCAGTTCAGGTTGCACTTGAGCTCACTTTGTAGCCCATGCTGGTCGCAAACTTACAATGATCCTCCTGCCTTAGCCTCCCATGTGCTAGCTTTACACATGTGCACCAACATGCCTGGCAATAAATGATTAAATAAGTAGAAATATGTCCCACAATCAGCTCAAATTTTAAACCTCTTTCCTCAAACTACCACTTCTCTGGGAATAAAATTTACACCAAGCCCAGCTGACACTGCTTACACATTTGAAAAAGAAATGAATTTATTTTTACAAATAGGATTAAAATACCAGAAATGAGTAATTTAATTTTTTCAAATATTTTATCTATTAAGATGAGTAATATTTTCTTTCTTCTCATTGGCTTGAAGTCCTTTTTTTTTCTTTTTTCTTTTTGAGACAGGATCTCACTGCACAGGTCAGGTGGGCTTTGAGCTCACTTTATCACCCAGTATAACCTTGAAGTCATTACAGTCCTCCTGCATCAGCCTCCCGAGTGCTATGGTTATAGGCATGCACCACCATGCCTGGCCAGTCTTACATTCTTGATGGATGTTTTTAGGTAGTGTCTTGCTTTGTAGCACAAGCTGGTTTTGAACTCATTACATAACCTGGGTTCATGGTGATCCTCTTGCCTCAGCATCCCAAGTGCAGCGTATACAGGCATGTGCCACTTCATGCTGCTCTTGAGGGTTTTTCAACCCTGAAGGCGATCTTGCATTACTCATGGACATTTAGCCCCTAATCCAATCTTCCCTCCCGCTAGGTCTCAGTGCTGGAGCAGGCAATTTCCTGCGAACCTAAAGTCAGGAGAGAAATGAAGCAGTTCTATCACCACTCAGAACTTGCATTGTTGTGCTCAACTGTGTCTTAGAGGAGGCTCCTCACTGCACATAAAAACCCAAACCTGGAGATGGTTCTGCATATTTACAGCCCCTGACTCACCACTTCTCAAAGCCTGAACACAACTGGAGGGGTTAACAAAAGAAGTGGAGGGTTTGAGACTCACATCTCTGCCTTCTTTTCCAGTGATAAGCAAATTTAACAATCAGAGCCAGGCATGAGGTTCCAGGTTTTTCATCATTCAGGAGGCAGAGGGAGGAGGATGGAAATTTGGAGGCTGCCTGAAATGGAGCAAAACCTTTCCCAAAATAGAAACACACACACACACACACACACACACACACACAATCACACTTTGAAAAGTGGATCTTTAAAAGATGCTAAAAACAATCTGTGCACATGTTGCAATTATGTGACGTTTTCTGTAGTTGTCATGTGTTGTTTTCTTCTTTTCATTTTTTACTGCAATCTTTAAATGTTTTATTAAATCATTTAGGCCAGGCGTGGTGGCAGATGCCAGGAATCCCAGCACTCAGGATTCTGAGGCAGGAGGATCTCTGTGAGTTTGAGGCCAGCCTGGGCAACAATTAGAGTCTAAGTTCACCCTGAACTGCCTAGTGAAACCTGTCTGGAAAAGATAAGGAGAAATTTTGTTGAACAGAAACACTGAAAACATAAGCTTTTGCCCCAGTTTACTCAGGAGATAAACTGGAAGTAGCACGAGAGACTATTTGGTGTTTCCTGTGCTCTGACTGGTGCTTTTGTATCTGGGCATGAGGACAGCATCCCGCCAGGTAGGAAATTAAGGCAGGAAGGTCAGGAGCTCAAGGACAAGCTGGGCAGCAAAGGGAGACATTAGGTAAAACTGCAAAAGCATTAATATGTCTGAATTCAGGCTTGAGAGCAAAGAGTGTGATTTTACTGTATGTGAATTGTAACTTTTTTGTTTGTCACTTTTTTCGAGATGGGGCTCACTGTGTAGTTTAGACTGGCCCCAAATTCATGGCAACTCTTCCACCTCAGGCTGGAGAGTGTTGTTACCACAGACATGAGCTGTCACCCCTTTGTGTAACAGTCAACTCTTTGAAAATGAAACTGGATATACTGAAAAGACAAAATCTAAAATTTACCGGATGCAGAAAAAATATAATAAAGCTAACACTTTTCTCTTATAGACAGTCACAACAATTACTAGGGATTTAAAGCAAAGAATAGAAACATGAAATGTACCTGCAACATACAGAAGATGTTTTTAAGAACAAGATGCTTCAGCAGAGGGAATTTGTTTTGGTGTTATTGCAGGTTGGACCCTGGGTGTCTGTGGGGAACAATGCACACAGACATTTTTAAGTTTTTTTCTTTTTTTAGACAGAACCTCATTGAAAAGTCCCAAAAGGACATGAACTTCAAATTCTCTTGTCTCACCCTCTCAAAGTACTGGGATTATACATAGGCCACTCTGAACCAAGCCGGTAATATTTCATTTGATAATTTGACTTGTAGTTTTTCTCTGGGAATAAATGAGCTTCCTGTTGTTGCTATTTTGATGCAGTGGAACAACCTCAGGCCCTTGTGTGTGCTAAGAACCCAATACACCACTGAGCTACATTCCCACCCAGAAAAGCCTGACATATTGGGTAAATTTCCACTAAATAATTCCAATTCCACTGGATAGACCTGGGGCCCAAACACGCTAGGCCAGTGTCATACCACGGAGCGGCACTCCCAGACACCCCTGCTCTTGTTTCCTTTCCTGTAGACATCTCTTACCTCCCTGTTTACTTTTGTGGCAGTTTCAAGAATGCCAGAATTCCCAGCTCCGGATTGGCTTCATTCACTTGGCGCTGCACCTGTGATGCACACAGGCTCTCATGAACTGACGATAGTCCATTCTCGGGGTGGAGCAGAGTTGAGTTATCCATTCATCTGCGGAAGGAGAGCCGGTCATTTCCACACACCGGAAGTGATGAGGCAAACCCTTGGGAATATCTGGGTGGGGGCCTCTTTTCTTGGATAAACACCTAAAAGCTCATTGTTGGGTCACATGCCGGGATATAGGTCATCATTTTCCCAAGGCAACCGCATATGTTAGAGTTGCCACATCAGGGGGAGAAACTTTCTACAGCCCTGCGCTGCACAGCTGAGCATGGAGCCTGGCAAGTAGCAGTGAGCTCTGCTGCCCCCTGGTGGCTGGGAATCTCCAGGGTCAATTTGCAGTCACTAGGAGGCAAATTTGGGTAGTGAGCATGGCAAGGTTAACAATGATGGGGATGAGGTGGGCGTGGAAAATGCAGCTCTCGCGGTGCTTCGAGCAATGCTCAGAAGTCGTGAAGTCCAGTCTCAGGAGGGCGGATGAACACAGTGTGGTTTCCTACGTGCTCGCCCACCTCATGGAGGACAATATTCCAAATATAAACTGTCTTACAATACAGATGGAGACTTCATGTTCCCTGCACCCCAGGGCCCTCTCCAAACTGCCCGGCTTAGGCTGCCTTCTCCAGCACTCTGGCTTTCTATGAAACTTAGTGCCTCTGGGATCTTCTTCCCATTCAGAAATGGTGACTTGGGTACGAGTTGTGTTACTTCTTTTACACTTAATAGCAGTCCTTAGAAGATTTGTTCGGGGGCTGGGGATATAGCTCAGTGCAATAAGCGCTTGCCTAGCAAGGGCAGGATCCTGAGTTCGATCCCCAGTACCGAAAAAAAAAAAAAGAAAAGAAAAGAAAGAAGATTTGTTCATATTCTTGACTGTCATGGTGGCATGCCTATAATCCTGACCAAAGGAGGCTGAAGCAGGAGCATCACCTTAAGTTCAAGGCCAGTCCACACTACCTAATGAGTTCAAATCCAGTCTAAACCGCATAGAGTGCTTGCCACAAAAATATAATCAATGAAATGTATAAACTTTTGAAATTAAATAAAAACAGAGAGAAAGAAAAATTAGACACAAACTGGGGTCTGGTCATCTCAGAAACTGAGACAGGAAGCCCTGGGACCCCGGCCTGGTCATGCTGACCACAGCAAGATTTGCAAGAAGATGAGGGATAGCAGGAATACTGAGCACCCAGAGGAGCAAGAGGCAGTGTAATCGCTCTTCCATTGTATATAACTGTCCTCCTGCAATGCAGCCAGTCTGCAGCCCCATGGCTCTGCCACTCAGCCCTGCTCCCTGTTCCTGGCACCCGCAGAACATGAGGCTAAGGAGGCTGGCGAGTGGGCCTGGGACCCTGTGCTGCACAGAGGTTGGCCTCACCCTCTCTGAGCCCAATTCTCCACTCTGGATCCTCCATCCAGTCGTCTGAATTTACACACTTGTCTGTGTTGAGGCTGGAAAAGAACAAAAGGGAGCAATGGGCTGATCCTGACTAAGATCAAACTCTGTTGGTGTCTGTGTGATTTCAGGGAGCCACTGAACCTCTCTGAGCTACTTTTCCCATCTATTAAATGTGCTTACGGAGTATAATCCTGACTCTTAAATTCATTGGGGTGAGAAAGTACCGCCATTTTGCTCTAGCAGAACACAAGGGAGAAGAAAGAAATGGGAAGTTTCTAGGGAAAATGTGCACATGTGACCAGCTGTCACACCGAACTTTGTGCTGAGAGGGTTCTGCAGCAAAGGGGCCACACTCAGTGCCTGGAGCATCCTAAGAGAGACGGGAAATGCTCCTTTCCTGGGACTCTTACTGTTCACATGCCACTGAAATCCTCAACACTGTTCATGGGTGGACTGAGAACACTCAGTGTTTGCTCCTTGGCTGTGCAGACAAAGTACTTCATTGCCTGGGGAAGACCACTCTCCTGGGGCTGCAGTGACACCTCACTGTTCACAAACAGAGCAACAGAACAAGGAACAGAGAAGCAGGTGAGGCAAAGGCTTATTGCGTGATCTCCAGGGCCACAAAACTCAGAAGAGATCAACACAACAGGCTACTAGACCTTTTAAATTTATTTTCTCTCAATTTCTGAATGGCTTTTTACTCAACCTGAACTTTCCTCAGCCTCCTATTACCCTTTCTCACACTGAAAGCCCTGGCAACCGCCTGTGGATTCATCTTGCCTGGGAAATGTCCTTGTGGGAAGAACCCTGACACTAAAGACAAAGGCCATCAGTCAGATCCACTAGGATCACTGAGTCTTGGGGCTGGGCCCAGGTTTGCTCCTCTGCAACCTCCCCACAGAGACTAGGAAATGTGTCCCCTTGTCTGCCCATAGGAGCTGCACTCTCAGTTCTGCATCAGATCTCGTCTTGGATTTCACCTTCTCAAGCCAGTTCCTCAGCTGATCCCATTGGAAACACCCTTTCCCACTCATGGCACCAGAGATTATGTGTCCCTCTCTGCCCTCAGGGATAGTATTGGATTTTACATGTCACAACTGAATTTGATGTTGTCATTCATGCCTGTGTTGCCAGCCACTTTTGAAGCTGAGACAAGACAATCATCAAGTGTTTTTGTTTGTTTGTTTCTTGCAACAGGGTCTGTCTGTACCTCTCAGGCTGGCCATGAGCTAACTTTGTGTAGACCAAGCAGGCCTCAGTTCATAGTGATTCCCCTGCCTCATTCTCCTTAGTTCTGGCATAACAGGCCTGCACCTCCATGCCCATGCTTGGATTAAGAGCGTGAAGCAAGACGGGCAACATCTTAAGATGCTGTCTCTCAAATTTAAATTATGATGGGCTGTGGGTCTTCACTTCCTGAGTTGAGTCACTAGCACTGTGGGGAGAAAGTGTCATCCCTATGTCCTTTCAGCAACTTCCATTTAGTTTCTCAGCCTCATGCAAAGGAAAGTCTTCCAGTCCTGAGACCCTATCCTGCAGTTGCAGAGCATCAGGTATGTGTGGTTCAGAGGGTCCCGCTAAAACCCCCAGTCACCTCTGCAGTCCCCTGTTCACCTGCCCGGTCACAGGAGCCCAACACACTTGACCTTAGCCCTGAGCACCTCTCACATCTTTAGGGGCTCCTCTGTGACCCCCTGAGTGGGATCATGATCTGCTGTGCTGTGTGACAAAATCCCCAGTCACAGCTCTATTCACTTTTCTGGTCTGTTCTCTGTGGGAATGGTATCACTGTCTTTATAAAGCTGTCATTAATCTGAATGTTTTTTACATGGTAGTGGTTCTGGACCCGAATTTAGGGTTCCTTGGTAGATATATATTCTCAGCATATTCATTTTATTTTTAAATTTTAATAATGATTGGTGGCGGGAGATATAACTGAGCAGAATAATTGCCTGCCTGGCAAGCACAAGGTCCTGAGTTCAATTCCCCGTACCAAACCATAATAATAATCATAACAATGTTGCTTCATTGTGGTTCTGGCTGATGAACTCTGAGCCTTTTCTCATAACTTCATATTCAGGACTTTGTTTTATATTTTAAGGCTGGGGTCCCCAGGGATGGTGGCACTTGCCTGAAATTGCAGCACTCAGGAGGATGATGCAGAAGGATCATACCAAGTTCAAGACCAGCCTGGGATCTACAGTGAGTCAAAGTAAAGCCAGCCTGAACTGTACAGAGAGACTGTCTTGGACAAGGAAAAGAACTAGGAGTCCTGTTGAGTTGCTACATTCCCCAGGTGGGACTTGCTTTCTTGCTCCCCACATCAGCCTTCCCAAGGGCTGTGATGGTGCACATCTGATCCACAGCTGGCTGCTCTTTGTTCTCCACGGTAGTGCTGGGGATTAAACCCAGTGTAGCACTCATGGTTTGCCAGAGAAACAATTTCATACAGGGAACATAATTTGTAGGACTATTTTCTATTAGTTGCCCAAAGAGTCAAGTACAAAAGAGTCCAAAAAATCAGTCCATGCTCAAAAGACCCAACGAGTCCAGCAGAGGGCCTGGACCCTATGGCAATATCCTTCATGAGCCCAGCAGGGGTGAAGACCTAGACAGTGCCACCCATGGGTCCAACTGCAGGCCTAGAGCACATGACAATGTCTCATGCAAGCCTCTGTCATGGATCTGTGCTGGGAAGGCCCAAAAGTCAGTGGTGGAAACGAGAAAATCTGTGCCAGAGGAGAAAAGGATCTGTCCCAGCAGGCTGAGGGATCTGCACTGGAGGCAGGAAGTGAAGCTCAAGGTACGGACCAGAGCTCAGCCAAAGGGAACCACAGCCATTTTCAGTGACAACGAGGTTCTGAGCTCCTCCAATGATGAGATGCTCAGTTCACATCAGGGAAGACAGCATGACAGTCTTCTCCCAGGGAACCAAGAGCCAAGACCCATCTTCCTCTGAAGTTCTCCTTTTTATGTTGCTGGCAAAAACCCTCAGGTGGGTCATGTAGACCCAGCACCGCACTGATTCAGTCCCCTGGGAGTTTCAAGTTGAGCACAGTTGTGAATCCACCACCCCCAGGATCTTGCCTGTGTGAGGCATCCCTCTGTCAGGGAGTTACACACTAGCTCCAGCCCTCTGCTTGCCTAAAATTTTGCACAGTTTGAAACATGTTTCACATTCAGTGTTTCCAATAAGGACTGAACGTTCCCAACATTCCTGCAATGCTTCTGAGGAAATGATAGGCACAGATGAAAGGCTACAGTTTGAAGTGGATGAGCATATACAACTGTATTCACTTACAGGGGTTTCACTGTTGAACTCTGATAAGTGTTTTGGAGAAGAGTCTTTCCTGATCACTCTCTTTGATCCTGCACAGTGGCCTGTGCTCACCCTGTAGGTGTACTTCTTTTCTGAGTTTTATTTGGAGCAAACTCACTCTCCAGGACCTGATTCTTTTTTCCCCCTATTTTTAATAAAGCTGCAAATATTTTCAAAAAGGATGAATTTTCGTAAATCTGAGAATGATGGTGCATGCCTACCCTTCCTAGACTTGGTGGCTGGGACAGGAGGGTCTCCATGAGTCAACGCAAGCCAGAAATGCATAGCACGACCTTCTCTCAAAAGAAATAAGCAGACAAAAACACATAATCTTTCAGAGCCAGGCTTGAGGGGGCACAGCTCTAATATCAGAGAACGGAGAAGCTGAGGCACAAGTGTTGTAAGCTCTTTGGGCCAATGGAGCAAGACCGAATCTCAAACCAAAAAGAAAAATAAACCCGAAGGTGTAGATCAGTGGGTGTGCATGTCCTCAGGTTGATCTGCAGTACTGTGCAGACAAATAAACAGTCTTTCCTACAAATATTAAGTTTTTGGAGACAAGCTCTTGCTATATAACTCGGCTAGTCTTGAATTCACTATGTAGCCAGATCTTAAACTCATGATCCCACTTCTTCACCTTCCCAAGGGCGGGGATTACAAGCATGGACCACCATGGCCAGCTTTTCTGCAAGAAATTTTAATACAAATTGCTTTCAAAATGTCAGTTTCCTAAGCCTGGTTGCTCATACACTGGTAAGATTTAACATCTTGGAAGACTAGAACTTCTGAGTGAGCACACATGGTGTTTCATGTGAATTTTGGACACAGCACATAAAGTGCACTGCAGAGATCTAAGGCCAGTGGTCCACCTCCCTTACCATAAATGCACTTCCTCTTCTACTGAGAGCACGGGAGGCCAAGGATACAGTGCACACATGGGACAAGCTTTTCCCTGTGGCCACCAGCTCATCAGGATTCTGCACAGGAGCAGAGCTCTGGCAGCCAGCAGGGCTGCACATGGGAGCACAAGGCTGGCTCCATGTCTGGGGCAGGGAAGATTCCAAGCTGTGGAAGAAGCCTGCCCCCTGCCGGTAAGTCTGGTTGAGTGAGAGCAGGACTGTTACGGAGGTAGTTTATAAAATTTCTCGTTAACAAATACTGTTTCAGTATCAATATAGGTGTTAACATTTACACAAATTCCAAAGATAGTAATTTCTTTTTAAAATTATAGAGTTAGGGGCTGGAGGTACAGCTCAGTGGGCTAAGTGCTTGCCGCTAAGCACTACGGCCCTGAGTTCGATCCCCGGTCCCGGAAAAAAAATAAAATAAAATTATAGAGTTATCTGGGCATGGCGGCGCTCTGCTTTATTCCCAGGACTCTGGCAAGTGAGGAAGCAAGATGGCAATTTCTAGCCCAGCCTAAACACTTCATGGGATCTGGCCTTAGAATAAAGTTCTAGCTGGTGGCAGTGGGACACTCCTGTAACCTCAGCACTCCGGAGGCTGGGGAAGGAGCATCATAGTAAATTTAAGGCCAGCCTGAAAGCTGAAAGGAACCAATGAGCCAGGCTTGGTCATGCACACCTATAATCTCAGCACTACAGAGGCTGAGGCAGGATTGTTGGGAGTTTGAGGCCAACATAGGATACAAAGTGAGCTCAAGGCCAGCCACAACTGTATAGCAAGACCTTGCTTCAAACACACACACACACACACACACACACACACACAGAAGTGAGGCTCCTGTGTCAAGTAAGTTAAAAAATGATTTTTTTTCGTCTTTTTGAGATGCATCTGTCTATACAGTTCAGGCTGGCCTTGAGTTCATGCAGCCCAAGCTGGTCTCCCACTCACAAAAATCCTCCTGCTTCACCTTCCTGAGTGCTGGGATTACAGGCGTGCACCGCTACACCCAGTGAAATAATTAATTTTTAAAAGTATATGCTGTAGGTCAGTGCAGATGTATTGGATTCAGTCCTCTTTACTGAACATAAATATATAAATACAAAAGTTGAAATATGCCCCATGATAAATTCAAATTTTTAACCCTCATTCCTGACTACCACCTGTCTGGGATTAAAATTCATACCATGCCACATAACATTGCTTACATATTAGAAAAAGAAATGAATTATTTTTGTGAATAAGATGAAAATAGCATGAATGAATAATTGAATTTTCTCCAATATTTTTTCTGTTCACATGATCTTATTTCTTTCCATTTATTTTTCTTTTGGCTTGTATTCCTTTGAATAACAAGTCTATTTGTTCTTCAAATATTAAAACACATTTTTTTTTATTTTTCAGCTATTAGACAAATCTTTCATTCTTTCTCTTTTGTCACTGGGAATCGAACTCATGCCCTTGTGCTCACCACACAGGCAGTTGTGCCGCTGAGCTACACCCCAGCCCTAATCTTGCACTCTTGATGGATTTTTTTGAGGCAGTGACTTGCTTTGTAGCAACATGGTTCTGAAATCACTATGTAGCCCAGGCTCCTGGTGATCCTCATGCCTGAACCTCTCAAATGCTGGGGTTACTGACCGGTGCAACCACACTTCACTCCTGAGGGATTTTCAATTCTCAAGTCAGTCTTTCATTTCTCAGGGGCTGTGAGCACCTAATTCAATTTTCCCTTCCTCTTCGAACATTTAGAAGTGATTTTTTTTTTTTTTTTGCGGCACTGGGGATCAAACTCAGGACCCTGTGCTTGCTAGGCAAGCGCTTATTCCACTGAGCTATATCCCCAGCCCCCTTCCCTTCCTCTTCATCTCAGTGCTAGAGCAGGCAATTTCCTGGGAACATAAAGTCAGGAGAGAAATGAGGCAGTTCTGCCACTGCTCAGAACCTACACTGTTGTCCTCACCTTTATCTGCAAGGAGGCTCCTCACCGCACATGCAGACCCGAGCCAGAGATGCGCCTGGGTGTTTACAGCCCCTCACTCAGCACTTCCCAAAGCGTGAACACAAGTGTAGGGGTTGAGGCTCCCATCTCTGCTTTCTTCAGTGATAAACAAATCAAACGATCACAGCCAGGCAAGGCAGTCTGGGCCCTACTCTGCCATTCAGGAGGCGGAGGGTGGAGGATGGAAACTTGGGGGCCAGGTGGACTGGAGTAAAACCTTTCTCAAATTACAAACACACACATACATGCATACATACAACTGCACAGACATTTAAAAACGTGGATCTTAAAGCATATTGCAAACAACTTGTGGATATATTGTATTTTATGAGTTTTCTTGTCATTTGTTGTTATTTTCTTTCTTCTGCAATTTAAAATGTTTTATTAAAACTTTTTGTCCAGGAGTGGTAATCCCAGCACTCAAGAGGCTGAGGCAGGGGATTGCTATGAGCTCAAACTCAGCCTGGGTAACAAAGTGAAGGTAAGGCCGCCATGAACTGCATACTGAAACCCTGTCTTGAAAAGGTAAACTTTAAAAAAAAAGCAGAATTATAAGTAGGCAGAAGGGGAAAAAAGACCTGTCGGTTATACTATTAGTGTCTTGCTATATAATTCAGGTTGGTTTTGAACTCATTAGTGGCCCAGGCTTATTTAGGACATGCAGCCATTCTCTAGCTTCAGCTGGATTACATGCGTGCACCACCACACCTGGCCACTTCATTGTTTTTAAGAGAGGGTTTTCTTCACTCACTGAATTGCATGGGCTGGACCTAGTCTTGTGATCACCCGGCCTGAACCACCCAGCGAGGTGGATTACAGGTATAGGCCATCGTGCCCGCTCCTTTGGTTTGTTACTTGTTGTTTTGTTTTTAGAGGTGAGGCCATTCTTTGTCACACCAGCTAAACCCAAGCTCCTGCACGCAAAGCAGCTGGGACTGTGGCCTCCAAACACAGCACCCTGAGACTGTGCAGTGGTTTCAACTCTGGAACCGTCAAATTTGGGTGCAGCCAAACATCCCATTACAGGGACCATTCCTGCCCAAGGTCTGGACCTTGTGAATTCCTTTTCTATCTCACACTCACACCTGCAATGACCATATGTTTTTAAAACTTAATCTGTGTTTGGTGTGAATCAATCATGGAAAACTTGCCTTTGTAAACTGAATTCTTCCACTCTGACCTCCAGTTTTGTAAGAACCAGTAAACATTCAGAAAGCCCTGAGCCCCACCAGGATCAACTGGGTGGAGATGGAGTGAACCAATCAGGGACCCCAGTGTGCTGGGAAGGGAGGAGCAGGGAGGGTTGGGTGTGGCTAACAAGGGGGATAAAAGAGGAGAGGGGCAGAGGAGGAGATGCTCAGTCCCAGAGGTGCCCATCCCCGCTGGTCCTGCCTGGATTCCTGGAGCCCATCACTGTCACCTGGTGAGTCCCTGGCCTCCACGAGGAGGCTCCCCATCCCCACCCTCAGCCAGTGTCCTGTGGACCCAGAAGTTGTAGATGGCACCGCAGATTCTTTGACTTCTGTGTCTTTAGATAGAGAGGTTTGCGATACTGTTAAGTGTTATGCTTTCTATGAGCTCTGTTCTTATGTTCTCCTAGGATTTCACCTCTGTATGTAGCCCAGGCTGACCTTGTAGTCCAGATTTTCCTGCCTCAGCCTCACTACCATTGGCACAATGGCTGCAACTGCAAGCCAGGGTAGATTTTTGTTTTGATTCTAATCGTGCACATTTACCTTCACCCCTTATATGTTGTGTTGGGGTATGTCATCTCGTAACATTTTTTTGAGACACAGTCTCACTATGCAATTCAGGCTGGCCTTGAACTCACATTGTCACCCATGCTGGCTTGGAACTCTGTGTGATCTTCCTGCCTCAGTGTCCCCAGTGCTGGGAATACAATTGTCCGCCAGCAAACCAAGAGTTTTCATTTCAGCTATTATGTAAAACTCAGAGTTTTCTTTCAGTGAAAGTCCCCTCTCAGAGCTCAGCCCTGTCTCCCCTGTCAGTCATCTGAGTTCCTCCCGATGCTGAGGCAGGAGAGTGGGAGGAGCAGCGGAGCCTGAGATTTAACTGCAGAAATCGGGGAACATTTTTATCTTGTTTTTCTCCTGACGGCAGGATCTGGGCCTCCGCACTGAGCTCCATGCTCAGCCATTTTTATTTTATTTTCTGTTTTGAGACAAGAATCACTAAGGTATCTTCATTGGACTACAAGTTGAAAGTCTCTTCCCTCAGTTTTCCAAAATGCTGGGATTGCATGAGGGGATCACCTAGCCTGTATTTTAATTAATTAAAATACTAATTACATTATTTATTCATGTCACCCAGATTCTCACTATGTGTTCCAGGCTTGCCCTGAATTCACTATGTACTCCTGCCTGCTTACAACGTCCCTGTGTTGCGATTACAATCTGCCCTACTGCCCAGATTTCTTGCTTAATATTCTGCTTTTATTTTCATTTGTTTATTTATTTTTGGTTTTATATCCTGGACACAGGTTCTATGCAATGTACTACAGGCTGGCCTTGACTCACTGGGTATCCCTGG